>OU015492.1:57143356-57210856 GCA_907164885.2 Dolomedes plantarius
AAGTGTTATTTTATTTACAAAAAAAATGATTTTTTTTTACTGTTTTAATAAGTTAAATTAGCTAACTAACACACACACACACCATATATATATATATATATATATATATATATACGATATTAATATATATAGTATATATATATATATATAAATTAATTATTAGTCATTTATGACGCTACGTTACACCTGTTCCTCAAATTTTATTTTAAGAAGATGGATGCATGCATTCTTTAGCTTTTAAATTTATCTATATATGTAAAACAGTTCCGTAACTGACTGACTGACTGACAGACCAAACCACTGGAACTAAAGGGCTGAAATTTTGCGTGGCGATTTTTCTTATAGTGTAGGGATGCACTAAGAAAGATTTTTTAAAAATTCTTCTTAGATTTTTTAAAAGTAAATTTTTAATCTTTTTTTGTAACATTCTTTACAGTTGCACTTAAAATAATAATTTTTGTGTTATAAAACTCACATCACGAGAAAGATCATAAAAATTCCTTTAAAATGAATTCTTTTTCGAATCTTACCTCCATTTTCTGATTTTTGGTTAATTTTTAAAGATTAATTTTTAGAATTTAATTTACTAAATGATGATCACGTGGTTTTTTCTTTTTGTTATACTTTAAATTAATGTATCGTCACGTGCATAGCAAGAAAATAAATTGACAAAAAAATATTAAAATACGGTAAAAGAAGATAAAATTTAACCACTAGACTAACTGAGATGAAATGTTTTTAATAATTTAATTCAAATAAAGTATGTTTTATGGATATTAAACATACAAATTAATTGCATACATTGACCGATGTATTTAATTTGAATATTTTATTCTACAATATTTATCTATAAAATATCCATTACGAATTTTTTTAAATATTTTTATTAGCATTAATTGCATACATTGACCGTTGTATTTAATTTCAATGTACTCCGTAGCGAAGCACGGGTATTGAGCTAATCATAAATAAGAATGGAACAATTTTATTGCAACTAGTATGGGTCGCGAATCCGGTAGTTACAAAAATGGAGAGACGCAAGTTGAGTCACCTTATCTGATATGCCCGCAAAAAGTAACAAGTGTTCAGTCGCGTAACGAGCATAATTGACGCCCGGTGCACGACACATTTTTGGCACCCCCCGTGGTCTTGGAGACCAAATGATCCAATAGTCTTGGGGATCATTTGGCACCCCTCTGCGAGAGCCGCCCGGGGCATGATAGACCCCCTTGCCCCCCTATCGCTACGCCACTGCAAGTGTTACTTTGGAGCGTTACTTATCCTGTGGAGGAATACCATCATAATACCACAATGAGTCCATTATAATTAATTTATCAGAGTCAGAATGCTCTCGCATCTCAGACCCATTGCGTGACGACTCCACATATCGAACGCCTGTATGCAAAGGGAGTTTGAGATAGCGATAGGAGAACACGCGTTCACACTATAAATGCAACGGAACATACTCAGTTAATTATCAGAAATACAATCAGTAACAAAGCTTTGCATCGTATAGAGCAATTCCTTTTGCGGTAAGATAGTCATAAGATACTCCAAGCAATACACTAAGCACGAAAAGAGTAATTCGTCATAACTACATTTATGGGCTTCAGTTTCAGTAAAACTTTTATTCTGAATATCCATGATAAATATTAGTATACGTAAAATTAGGTTACATACATATTTTAATAATCACAAAATAATGATCTTCGAATTAAGCGCTATAAAACATATATTTATATTAGTCATATGTAGAGCTAACTCCTTCTCAGTGTAATGATATATATTTGATCTCATAACTAATAAGCTACAGTACATTACGTATTATTTTACGTTTATTAAAAGAACGTGAGGGTATGATTAATTTTATCGCCGAGTTTCACTCAAATCACTGTATTTTCAAGAATTGTATGTTATTTTATGATTTATATACTTCATGTTTATACTTAAAAGCACAAAGCATTTATAAATATGCTTTGTAAAACTGGAACATTGCATTGTGATTTTTCACAAGGAAATAAAAGGAGACGTTGTTGCATAGCAACGTTGTTGTTGCATTAGAAACTCTTAAGTAATATCAGACTTTCATTTCGCTTATGCTATAAAACAGAAGATGTTCATTTGTTCTGCAAAGAATCAGAGGGAAATCTTTTTCCATCATTCAGCCTTCTACTGTTAATGACTTACTTCCTTCCACGAGGGTTCATAAATAATACAGCTACACACGAATAAAATAACAGATAAAAACAAAAAAGGAAATCTCGATCTTTTGCCTTACAAAAATACAATTCTTGTTTTTTTCTCCAATAACAGATAAACCAAACAAGTAGTATGTATGTCAGAAGAAAGTTTTTCCCTTGGCAGCGTTCTCTTTAGAACGGTTGAACATCATGATAAGCTGATATCTCTATTGATCTATCGGTATGACGAATTTCATCATTCTTTATCCTATTTGCAATGAAAATATTTCCCTCTCCCACGCAAGAAATTTAATAAGCACCTCATACTTTTGGAAAGTTCTCCGTTAAATTTACTTAACTTAATGAAAGTATCGATTTGACGTGTGGGACATTATTTTTGCTAAAGCACTTAAAGCGTGCAGTCTCACACTGCTAAAGTTCTCCTGCGATATACCAAGATATTGTTTAGAGAGACGAAATAAAAAATGTTTGACATAAAATTTACCACACAAATTTAATTACTTTTCCTTTTAAGTAGAGTTAATAAAGGAAGCATGTGAAGTGCAGTTTCGTTTGCTTTTTACATGAAATCAATATGATAAACTTAATTTTCGAAAGCCTAAAGTAGCGAGCTGGGTAAAATGAAATATTCAGTAAAGAAACTTTTAGACAAAAATACAAAAATAAAATTAATTAAATTCCTTCAGAAAATTAAAGTGAATTTTTGAAACAGATATTAATTTTAAATTTTGCCATATTTTTAAATTTTATAATAATAAAATACACAAGATTAATCAAGTGACGTCACAAGCGACCGTGTTTTTTTTTAGCAATTCTTGATGAGCATAAGTGATGCTAGAACTAATGCATGAATCTTTTTTTTTTACAGACACGTGAAAGAGATTGAGAACACGTCTCTGCGATGGCTGAATACGCTAGCAATATTTTCTATTGCATCTGCCACCTTTCGGAAACGCACTTCGGACATTTTTATAAACATAATTGCTTTAAATTATAGCGGGGAATATTTTGCTTTAATCAAAGTAAACTATAAGTAATATTATCTCTCTGGCTATAAAAAGTAGGACATTTTGAGATTTCTTCTAATAATTCCAGATAACGAATATACATATTTTCCTTTGTATGACATGTTTTGGAGACAAGTTTTCTCTCGCTATGTAGCAGCAAAATGGGACAATAAACCATTTGATATCCAGTTAAAATAATTTTACTTTGCATTGGAATCACTATAATGTTTGCTTTTATACAATTGCATCTGTTCCTCGTTTAATCAAGTAACTTCGTTAATGCTAGTCAATTAATACGATCAAAATTCCAAGCCTTGATCAAACTAAGGTATAAATTGTAATGTCCCCCTACATGACTTTTCTTCTACAAGCATAAATCATTTATTCAATGCGTTGAAATATCTGAACCCTTTAAGAATAACCATTTCAAGAAGAATGTGACTTTCACAGGTCCAAATCGTCTTACGCGGTTTGTATCTACAAGGATAAGCAACTTTGGAACTATTAGCCTAACAAAATCATGGAGAATTGTCACTTTACATAGAAGAATCATATTTTAAAAGATATATGTAAAGGCGTAGCAGTATAAAGTTAGTTTCTAGTCATATATATATATATATATATATATATATATATATATATATATATATATATATATATATATATATATATATATATATATATATATATAAAGAGTTAAAAAAGAGTTAAGAATAATTTTATTTCATTTAAAATCACGTATGATTTCTACCAGTGTAAGTCAGTGCAAAAATGCTCAAAACAATCATCATTTTAACCTCCCGATCTGCTACGCAAAAACAGAGCTCTTTTTGCACCAATAAACTTACTGACGTAATTCTATCCAATCCTCGTGTGACACGTTTGTCAGTGTCCTTTAATTTCGCATCATGTAAATTTTAAACGTTTTTAACCCTGCAATCAGACATCTGAAAATTTAAATAAAACACTCGGCATGTTTCAGAGAGATGCATAAATGACAGCGGATCCTGATAGGAGAATTGCAGACGTGTAGATGACAATAGGCATAGAAAGATGAAACTTACAGTTTTCTTTACATGATAGAGACCTGAGTTACTGGTTTTTGTGCTTCGACAAATACTTTCAGGCATATTTTTATATATTACAAGTCCTATGAATGCAACTTTTACGCTTTGATATGTTGATCGAATTTGCAATTTTATATCCTGCATTAATAACTTTTATATGTAAATAATTAAAAACCATACAGTTTTAGTTGATAAACGGTTATCAAACTCAAAATAAATAGACTTTCAAAATGCTCCAGCTCAAAACCGCTCTCTGAAATATCAATTATGACTTGCAATTATGAATTTATTTTTCAGATTTGTAATGATTTATTTTTCAAATCCTGTTTCATAGTGCATTTAAAGATACATTAAGACATATTACACGTGTTTTTGTTTAAATTTTGAAAATATGTTTATGAAGTTTTAATTCAGCCTAAAAAGCTTAAAATATTTGATATGAGATAAATAAATCAACACTTTATTGCATCTCATTCAAAATAATGTTTATTATCATTTGCTAAATAGAATTTTATCATTTTCAAGAGAGTAATAAGAATTTCAAATAACAATAATGATTCGCACCATGAATAAAGATCTTTTATAAATTGACCTCGACACATATCAGTTACATCCATTATATGTTTATTGCTTATGAATATGCGTACATCAAAACATTACATTAAAGTTATATTATGATGGATGGGATGAAATGTTTAAAGTCAGTTCAAAGTAACTTTTAAGAAAGCTTTTTAGCCTTTTTTCGATGCTATTTTCGCATAGAGTATAAGTGATTGATATACCTGCATAAACAATGCTTAGAGCTACACAGTAAAAGTATTTTTTTTATTTTAATCTTGAAAATATGTAAGAATATTTTCATATCTTTAATATATACATACATTCATCCAAGCAAGTAAATTATTTTTTAACCGCCTGGGACATTCGTATGCGCGTTAGTCACTATTCCATCTCCACCATCGATATTAGAAATGTTCCTCTTATCTCATCTTTCTCTTTCCCGTGGATACCCCATTCACTCTCTGCGGTATTACATTTCGCATTCCTGGCAATCTTTCGGTCTTTTCACTTTTATTTTCCTGCAGCCAGCGTCGGATCCATCTCGCCCGCGACAATGGATCCATCGATCTACCACCGCGCACACACATGCACACAACCAACCGGTGATCTGTCGCTCTTTTCCAGCCGATGACGGATGACAAAAATAGGAAAAGATTGCACCAGGAAGTATGAGGAGTTCCCGGAGGACGCTGAACTGCTGGTAACCATTCACGGCCGGCGGGCAGAAATAACTGGCCACCCGATTTTACGCCTCGGAAAATGGCTTGCAGAAGATCGGTACACCCGAACAGAGATGCTAGACGATTTTTGACGTAAAAAGATAGCAATCATTTTTGCTTCTTGATCACGTGTCTGATACGCACAAGGGGAGGAAAGTAGATTTTAAACACGTGATAAGGGAGAGAGAGAGTGCTACTTTCAAGGGAGATTCATACGATAACGAGGAGTGGTTTTTGTATTTTAGGGAAATTGTTTGTCTAAAAAAATTGGGAAAAAAATAATTGTTGGAATACGCTCAGTTTTTTTGTAGTAAGGTGTTTAAAAAACGTTTAAAATGAATACATTTACCTTAAAGATGTGGCGTCACATATTTTTCTAAAAATTGAAAAGAATTGTTAGAAAAAGCTACTGATAAGTAAAATTGATAGGGACTGAAACAATCCATTTGTAATGGGTTTATGCGTCTTGGAGTGAGGTTCAATGGGTTCTTAGGAAATAAAAAATACACCAGGGAAACCTCAATTCTTATCGACCTTTGAATTCCTTAGAGGGACTTGACCCGAGGTTTACTTTTCTCTACTAGTTATTTTTGTTGAGGAACCGGAGATCTCAAATATATGTGTATAAATATAATGTATCATAAAATCTTGAGTATAATACGCATTTTTTTTCACATTTTAGACCGCAAAAAGGAAGGTGCGTATTATACTCATGTACAAAAAAACGTACTTTTAAACATTGAATAAACGGTAAACAATAAATGAGCTGTATTCTAGTGAAAGTGATTAAGACTGATAATATGACAGTATTGTTTGTTTTGAATTAGAAATTTAAGTTTTTTTTGTACCGAATTTGACGGTTTCGCTTATTTTTATTACAAATTTTATTTATGTTAATAAGTATTTGTGCAATTTTTAAATAAAATATTGAGAATTTAAGAGTGCGTATTATAGTTGAATTTAAATTTTTTTCCCGAAAATTTCGCACAAAATAAAGCATGCGTATTATAGTCAAGAATTTACTGTAGTAATAGAAAAGAGATTCAGCTGATTAGAAGCAAATTGTGTTTTGAAGAATTACCCTCCATCAATATTTTAATGTTTAAGGCTATATAAGAAGTTACTTTGCAGACTTCTTTAAAAAGACACTAAAAAAATAGTTTCTTATAATCCCTGTTAAAAATGAATTAACGTAAGAGCAGACATTCGGAAACTGTTTTTGGAGAAAATAACTCTTAATGCTTCTAGTCCTGATGACTAACTATTATCTCTAAAATAATTGCTAAATTGTAGTTTTATTGGAATTTTAAAGATGCTTTTGCCCATACTTGCAAAATTTTTGTTAATTTATTTAACAAATTTCATCCGTTCGATGTTACGTCAAAACTTACCTTAAAGATTCTTCACAATTTCGTGCAAACAGCGTGCAAAAATGGTTTATAAATTAATTGAAAAACAATCACGTCGTAGAAAAAAAATGTTTTTTGAGATCGATCGTAAGTTATAATGGAGGACAAATATAACATATCTACTCTTGCAATACAGAGTACTCTCCTATCTACCATACAATGTTAAATTTATAATATGTTTCTCAATTAAACTTTAACTTACGGGGTGGAATAGCATATATCCCAAGAATACGGGACCAAGAATGAATATATATATATTTGTGTGTATATATATTTGTGTGTATATATATTTGTGTATATATATATATATATATATATATAAATAACACCCTTAATGGCAGTTCCTACGAAGGAGGCTATCAAATTTCCCGTTGTAAAGAGGGATTCGAATTAATGGGCCCCGTAAGCTAAAGGTTAATTTGTTAGTTATAAAATTAAATATGATAGGAAACAAAATTAAGATTTTTCAGACAATGACTTATACATTCTTCTTTCAAAATTCTATTTAAACCAATAAGAAAAAACAAATGATGTACAAAACGAATACTCTGCTTCGACAATTCCTTATTCCTATTTTTCATGCCCTTATAAATGATTTCGGTAATTAACTTAAGTCCATCTATACATTATGGAAAGGTATTATTTTCCACTACATCATGATATGTCTTTTCATGATCTTCATAAATGGATATGCACAGAAGAAAAATATAACAGACAAGAACGAAACTAAATAAAAGCAAATCGATTGCCAGGAATTTTGTTTATCTGATTAATTTTTCCGATGACTGAATTTCCTTGTTTGCTCCTAAATCCTTTTCTTTCCTATGTTCTGAAGCATATCATTACTCATCACGATACTATGGATTCCACAATACCTTATTATGTCAAAGAGTGGATTCGCAGTGCATTAATCCTCCGCATCTTTATTATGCAGAGCTCTAAGATTTTATTTCTTTATTTTTAATTTAGTTGTTTCACCTTTTAAATTTTTAAAAGCAAGGAAATTACAAAAAAATTCTATAGAAAACGAACTAATAAATTAAAATATAGTTTTTTTAATTAAATGGATTAATAATCTATATACACTGTTCAAAACAATTAGGGGAGCACATGGTTTTAACGAAATTACGCAAAAACTTACACCGATAAGTAACATAAAATAAATCCTCCATAATTTAAAGCCTAGCAGGAAACAGATGAAGAAACTTCATATGCAAATCAAATTTCATGACGTCAAAAACCAGAAAAAGAACATAAGGGCGGAAATCGGGATGTTGCAGAAACGTCTATTTCACTGCCTTAACTGTAAAATTCGATTGCTCATTTATTCTTTTTCAGAAAAGGTGATTTGAAAATGTCTCAAGAACTTGATTTACCGGAATCCATGGCATGGCGTATTTTAGACAGACTTGAATCCGGGCAAACACAACGTAGTGTCTCGGACGCTGTTGGAGTCGCCAGAAGTGTCGTTGCAAGGCTGTGGAATCGATTCCAAGAAACAGGGAATGTTAGACGTCGACCAGAGCAAGGTCGGCCACTGCAAAGTGCTGTTTACAGACGAGTCCCGATTCAGTCTGGAGTGTGACACCCGGCTTGTTTTGGTATGGAGGGATAGAGGCACTCGAAATAACCCCACATTCGTTCGTGAACGGTCACATTACAGACGAGCTGGTTTTATGGTATGGGGTGGAATGAGCATAGGTGGACGTACGGACCTGTATATCATTCGGGATGGTATTTTGACGGCCCGAAGGTATGCAGACGAGATACTGAGACCTCATGTCATACCTTACGCTGCAGCCATTGGAGATTCCTCTGTTTTCCAGCATGATAATGCCAGACCGCATACAGCTCATCTTATGGAGAACATGCTTGAAGCTGAAACATTACAGCGTATGGAATGGTCAGCGTGCTCTCCTGACCTGAATCCAATCGAGCATGTTTGGGATATGCTCGGACGACGCATTGGTGCGAGAACAAGGCCTCCTTTTACTCTCCGAGACTTGGAGATTGCACTTCTTGAGGAGTGGAACAGTATTCTCCAAAGTCTTATCGATAACATCATCGCATCCATGGAAAACAGGTGTGCAGCAGTCTTAGCTGTTCGAGGTGACCACACGCCATATTAAAAATCTTGCATCATTTCTAAACAATACTTTTTTCTTTTATCGTTTACATGTAACCAAATTGTTGCCCTAAATCATCTTTTCATGTTTTTTCCATATTTTCAAAGAATTAAAGCTTAATTACAATTTTTTTTCGTCTTTTTTTCTGTATTGCGCATTGATACGCGTGTACTATCCATTTTATGCCAATACGTGACTGTCTCGCACGGTTTTCTTCTTCTTTGCTTGCTCCCCTAATTTTTTTGAGCAGTGTATATAAAACAGTTCCGTGATTGTCTGACTGACATATAACGCACAGGCCAAACCGCTGGACCTAAAGGGCTGAAATTTTGCATGGCGATTCTTCTTATAGTGTAGGGGTGCACGAAGAGAGATTTTTGAAAAATTCTTAGATTTTTTAGATTAAATTTTTAATCTGTTTTTGAAACATACTTTAAAGTTTGCATTTAAAATAATACTCCGAGGGTTATAAATTTTATATCACGAGAAAGATCCTAAATATCCCTTTAAAATTAAATCTTTTTCGAATATTTACCTCCATTTTCAGATTTTTGGTAAATTTTTAAAGATTAATTTTTAGAATTTAATTATTAAATGTTGATTACGTGATTTCTTTTTCTGGTACTTTAAAATTAATTTATCGTCACGTGCATAACAATGAAGTAAATTGATAAAAAAATATTTTTTTCTTTCTAATGCGGCAGACGATTGAACATTATCCAAAAAAATATTAAAATATAGTAAACGAAATGTTCCTCAAACTGTACAATATTAACTGTACTATATTCCTTAGCATGTTCTATTAGATTTAATTTCAATATTTTCTTCTATATTATTTTGTCTAAAAAAATATCCGTTACGATTTTTTATATATATATATATATATATATATATATATATATATATATATATATATATATATATATATATATATATATATATATATATATTTGCATTAATTGCATACATTAACTGTTGTATTTAATTTGAATGTACTCCGTATCGAATCACGGGAATTCAGCTAGTTAATATACATTTATTTAATTACATGAAAGGCATTTTTGAAAAATACTGAAACAATTATAATACATAACTTAAGAGTTTAAAATTTCATATTGAACAAACATTTACCTATCAGAAGTAAGGTTGGTAATGGTAGACATTTTGTTATATCTACAGAAAACAATTTTTATATAAATATAAAAATACATTACTTGACAGAAATATGCATATTTATTAAATTATTAAATATAGCTTTAGATAGCTAAACTTGATTCAGCAAGTGAGATAGACGTCGTGTTTTATATTTGAGAAAATTTTCAAATCCCATCTAAAATGACAAAATAACATTATTTGCTATTTTTATAAGTCATCTATAATACTTGATTTTATTTTCGGCTCATATTGATTCCTAGTGGTAGACTTAACAGTATTTCCCATGATACACTACCATGCTATTATTTAGAATGCACCTATAATACTACATTCTATAATACAACTGCATTTTTCCGACTTACCTCTTTTTACATATGTACAAACTTTGCACCAGGAACATAGTATCTCGCTTGTTGAGTTTACTATTCAATATAATGTTTACGGATTTTAGATGCTTTGAAAATGCAAACAATGCAAAATACGACCGTGTCACACCTCTTTAGGATGTATGAATCATGGCTTAGAATTATTAAGTAAGACAAATACTTCCGTAAACGCTAAAGTACCTAAAAACCCTTCTTTCGCCATGTTAAACCTATGCAGGGGTGAATAAACAGTCCGCGGGCTTTTCACGTGCGCGCGAGCCTCCATATGGCATGAAGGTGATGGTCAATTAAGCGTGATATGTGATACTTCTAGTTCCTAGACAGTAAATTGCTCTTGCACTTCGGCATGCAAATGGAATTTAGCCCTTGAATAC
Source organism: Dolomedes plantarius (assembly GCA_907164885.2). Lineage (NCBI taxonomy): Eukaryota > Metazoa > Arthropoda > Arachnida > Araneae > Dolomedidae > Dolomedes > Dolomedes plantarius. The sequence goes on from OU015492.1 coordinate 57,154,362, forward strand.
TGATGAACGTAATGCGGAGGGTAAAAAAAAAAGTCCTTTTCTCATTTGAGACCAGTCAGGATTAGGATATTAAAGTAATCAACATTCTGAAACAATTATTTTCTTGGTTTTATGATTGTAATAAAGATTTCATGCTGTCATTAACTTATAAAAAAATCATTTTTTCTCCTTAAATGGGGCAAAAATTCTGGAGGGAAAATAAACAAAAACGCCCCATTATGTTAACAGGATAATTTTCTTCAATTTATGAGTTAATAAAATTAACACCGGCAATTCCTTCAGTAATACGAGCGATTTATATGAAACACACATAACAAGAATAAAAATGCAATCCTTTTAATCTTTAAAATGTAATTGCATATAGTTTAGCAGGAGTAAAATGTTGTATAATGTTTCAATTTATACTCTAAATTTAAAGTTTGATTTTTTGCTTTGTGGTCGTAGGTCACCTTTTGAGTTAAAGCGATCACATAACCAAAAGCTCAAAACTAACTCCGGCTACCTACATACATGCCTACCGCTGGACTCGAACCCGCTGAATGATGCTGAGGAGTAACGACCTATCCATTCGGTCATCGTTCAGTTTGAACGCAAAGGAAAAATGATTGATGAACAATCTTAAAAGATGCAAAATTATTAAATACACACAGAAACAGTTCTAGCGCCTTATGTTTGATTATTTCTAATGCTTTATCATAGAAAATATGCTAACAAAATGTTTACACTAAGACTCTCTAGAGGTAGAATCAATAAACCTCTATTCCTAACTTTTAACAGTCACATACATATGTCATAATACATTACTGAAAATAACTTAAACTTTTTATGACATTGGATATTAATAAAATGACTCATTTTTTTCCTTGGTCTGCAAGAGCATCTTTGAGTCAAAATTCTTTGAAATCTGAACTTAATCTGCATTCTTTAAAGGGAAAAATTATTCTCGTTCCAATTTCAAATTACTTGGAAAAAATTCCTGTGGTTTCTCGATAGACCAATCAGCGAGGTTTCGCATAAGGAGTCATGTTTATGCTGTAGTAGTTAATTAAGGAGGAAATGTAATTCTAGAGTCTATGATACGAACAAAAGAAAAACTTCTCAGGCTATTCGGACTGAACAAACATGGATTTCCCAGAATAGCCTGAATGGGAAAGAAAAAACTTTCATCTAAGGAACGAAATTGAAAATAAGCCGGTGCTCCCAATGAAGTTAAATAAAAATAATGAAGATTAAACTGCAAATGTAGGGGATAAAAAAAAAAATTTAAATTGTGTATGTATGCACGTACTTGTGCACCTAATGCTGCTCTAAAACTTTTACAATTTTAAAATATCACTTTCATGTAATTTGAAAAAGTAAAATTTAACGCAATATCTTAAAGAAATTCAATTCTTGAATTCATAGTTCAACTTCTTTTCCTTTAATTCATTCTCTTAAAACATTTCACTACTCTCAAAATAAACACTCTGTCAAAAAATTTAAAATTGCATTTAAAACAGAGAATGTCGTAGTCGAATGTAAAAAGATGGGATTTAAAAGTTAAAATATTTTTGATTTATGTTCATACATCACGCTATTTTAGTATTTGGCACTTATTATTTTAATATATTCGGGGTAAATAGAAGTTATTTATAGCATCTGTATTTCCAAAATGTCAAGAAACTTTCCTCTTGAATAAACATTTTAAGTAATGTGTACATTAGCTTTTCTTCAATTAAATATCCATTTGCATCGATTTGTGTAATCAATAAATTCAAAGATTTTCTGGTACATTTTTTTCTTTAAATAACAATTATTTATACCGTTGGTACCAGTCGATTTTATTATTTTTTGTAAATGATATAACCATTTAACGCACGTCATAATTTTAAACTGCTTGCCTAAAGCCTGGATCTATAAGGTTAGGATGATATATTACGAGCTGCTATTAGAAAAATACGCATGAAAATTTCTGGCGTGTTTCGCTAAGTTTCGAAATTATGCGTTGGAAAATATTTTTCCGTTCAAACCAGAAACATGTTTTTCGACTGTACCCTCAGTAACTAAATCATTTAAATTTAACTGTATACAGCTTTAATTATATTTTATGCTTTATAATAAAAAAAAACCTCCACCGAAGGAAATTACAATGTTTTTTATACGTAAAAAATATTCCTTTGGAACTAAGTTACAGTCTGTTTCTTTTCGGATTCATTGAAATTTGCATGTATGTGTATTTGCTCATTCTGCAATGATTGTGCAAGTTAAGAACCGCTAGTCCATATGAAAAAGTTGCTTGCAAAAATTTATGTCTCATTATCTAAGTTTGGAATATTGTTAAACAACGTTGCTTATGGAAATGGAATTGGGGCTTAAGTGTATATGTTACGACCAAAGTCCGAAGTCTGGTCAGTTCGCGAAATGGCTGTCCACTTTATCATTAGCCAATTCACTTCCCGAAATAATCCAGAATTTACGGCTACTACGAACAATTCGCGATGCTCACGACAATCAATGGCCAGTTCACGAATTGTCCAAGAAAAACTGGCCAAAGATAGAAGCTGGATCATGCAGTTGCAGGAGTTGATCATAACAGATCTAACTCATATAACTCCCACTGCGAAAAAAAAAAAACCAATAGTTTAATGAAAGTAGAGAAAAAATCACTTTAAAATCATACAAAAACTATAATTTTTATTGGACAATTTGCAACTAGCCTTTTATTGTCAGACGCATCTCGAACTGGCTGGTACTTGAAGTAGTCGTAATACTCGAACCTTTCCAGTAGTAATAGTCAAACCCTGAAGTAGTCGTAAATGCTCGATTTTTTTCGGGTTTTGGCCAAATGTTTTGGCCAAAGCTAGAAGTAGCCAGTATTTCGCTAATTGGCTAGACTTTGGACGCTAGCCATAACATATACAATGCTCAGAAACCTTTACGGTTGACGTTTCTTTAGAAAGGGTTAGATATGTGCTATGTTTTTGGCTATGTTTATTTCATTTGGCACAATATGCACTTACTCTTAGAGAAACCTTCTTGAAAAGAATCCGCACAATTTTGTCAGATAACCTTACTTATGTAATTCAGTATTAAACATCACATGATTCTCAAACGGTGATGCTATTTGACGGATTCGATACATACTTGTCTCTATATTAAAAATCGATTGTTTCTATATTCAGTAAAATGATAATTTTAAGTATTTAATGCACTCTGAGTCACAGATACGAACAAACAAACAAAAAAGAGGAAAGCTTAATGGATGCCTTTATTCAAGGATCTTTTATTTTCATCTTCCAAATCAATAACGTTTAAAATATATTTTGAGTGCTATTGATTTATAGGAAAATTAAATTTAGCACTTCCTTTTAAAAGATTCGAAAAAATTCCTAAGTTTCCTTTTATCTAGATCTCACCGAATATTTATTTTCTATTATTTGAAATCAGATGGTAGAGATAACTAGAAAATATGAAATTTTCATATATCGTACTGATAATAAACGAAATAACAAGTGCTTAAAACACTTAAAAAAATTTATTTTCACTGGTTAAATAATTTTGTGTTTAAACGATAATATAAACATTTTGAAATATTAAATATCAATAATTCTGAAAATATATTTCGGTGCTATTGGTTTTTAGGTGTATTTAATTGAACATTTCCTTTTAAAACATTCAAAATAATAATAATAATAATAATAATAATAATAATAATAATAATAATAATAATAATAATAATAATAATAATATATATATATATATATATATATATATATATATATATATATATATATATATATATATTTAGAGAGAGAGAGAGATGCATAAATATACACACATACATATATATTGTCTCGTGCATTATTTTGCAGAGTATTTTTAAAATATGATATGTAAAGGGTAGAACATAATACCACTTCAACGTAAAAATAATTTTTATAAGACATATTTTAACTCTTTTGCACAATAAACAGAAGTCGGTGCAATATATTGCATTGTAGTTCAGTTAAATCTGTTATCAATAACTTTAGGAGACATATATGCATTATAATATTTATTTTGATCTAATAAACTCTTCTACATGCATTTCAAGATTATTTTATTCCTCGGCTGTATCAAATAATCTGTCTTGTATCCTTACTTTTAAACATATCTTCATAGATAATTCATTCTAAGATATTGAGAAAAATGATGTCTCATAACATACGGAATAGATACCCATCTAGAAGTTGACAATGTACACGTTTTAATCTAAGATGCGCACTCAAAAAAAAAACTATGATCTTCCATCACAACTAAGTGGAGAATACAAAAGAAATAATCAGATTAATTCAGAAATTGGTAAAACGAATGAATATTAATTATTCCGCCTTCTTTGAAGATATCAATAACAAAAATATTTAAATAGTGAGATAAAATTTATAAGTGCAAAATATGAAAATTTTCATAGATACAAAATTGTCATTTAAAGTCTGAAGCAACAAATGAGAGATTTAAAACATTTTAAAAAAGACAAGCATTTTATCTAGATCAAACTCAATACTATATGCCTAAGTGCATATATTTTTAAATACTGCAAATTTTATATGTTATTTGCTCTAGTTCATAAGTGTTTTTCAAACTATATGACATTAATTTTTAATTCATGGTAAACTAAAAATCAAATAAAGCTATTTTCTATGGCAGTCTTTATCACCAAATCTGTATTATGTCCTCAAAATCTTTTCTAAGTGTAAAAACCATTACCGAGTCACTGATAATAGCATTTTACTTGCTATTTAATTTTATTACACAAACTGTTTTATTATCATAAAATCTTCCAAAATCAATACATCATAGAAACCTCTGAAAATAGTTTAAATGTATAATTATTAGAGCTGAAATACAATGGATATTCCCCATTTCGGAGATGGAAATGAGGTGAATGTTATCCACATTTAGAACTAATTTCCCATGTATCACTTTATTCCAATGTATTAATACTATTAACGGATTAGCTACTAACTATTTTCGAAATATAGGATATTCAGTCATAATTAAGTTACGAAGTACTTATCTACCATAAAAAAAAAATCTAGTGGAATAAAAGAAAATTTGAATGGAAAAAATGAAAATATATTATTTAGCCTATTTATACTTATTGCAGTATACGAAGCAGCATGCTAGTGCATTAATATTTATGTTCTTGTTAAAATTGCGTATATTTACGTAAGTCATTTATAATACGTATAAACTAAAAAGTATCTAATGTCAGTTTAAAAATTAAATGTCATGTTGAAGTCTAGTTAATTAATATTATTAGTATGTTATACTATGTAATAAATTAATTATTTGTTAACGACATTCCCGCAGATAACCAGCAAAAAGACACGAGTAAAAGTGCAATGCTCCTTACAGACGAAAAAAAGAATTACAACCGTCATAAACAAATTGCGTCTAGTAAAAAATCCTAAATGCCGATACATGTTTACCATGTACGACGTAACGAAGCTGCTTATTTATTCAACATCCTGTTAACATGATGGACGTATGATTAGTGGCCTAATGACTCGCGTGTGGCAACACCCATCTGAATCTTTAATGAAGGGTGTGAGATCGCACAAAGTTAGAGCGTATAAAAACTAACTAATGATGAGTGCATTTGGAAACTAAAAGGGGGATGGTGAATTCTCTTGAGCATTTTTTTTCCAGTTGCAATTGACAGAAATGATTTCTTCTCACGCTATTTTGTAAGTTTTAAACTGTGCTTCCCACAATTCGCCCAGGTCATCTACTGCATGCACTAATCCGGGCGCTTTTTTAAATGCAGTAGGGAAATATGATTTTATTCGATGAAATCCAATTATGTTATATTATATTGATTACATTGTATGCGGCAACAAATTATAGAACAAGAAATATCTGGTATAAAGCTTGTTTTGGTTTTTATAGCCAGGTAGAGAATATCTTTAACCTTTTGAAAGTAACAAATGCGTTTCAGGTTATACTCATCAGTGTTGTAGAGGAACTATGATTTTAGGATCACACCCAACTAGATTGCGATAAAAATAATTGGTAAAGTAAATGGACTTGCTGTTAATGGATCAAATATCTTGGCCTTCTGGAAATACTAGTAAGAGTCTTATTCTGTTGTACTTAATCAATTTTACTACCAGATATTTCAAATCGTTTAAGGGTGTAACGACTCCCGTACAATAGCGAATATTTTGAGTGTGGAAATTCCGAAGACCAACCAACGCGTGGTTTCTGCACATAATTGATTTGGACGGCTCGAGACAGACAGTCTTGGTGACATAAAGACCGGAAGTGCTACCGACAGCTCGTGGAACAGTTCATCAGCTACAGAAGGGAAGTTGCCGACCGGAGGCGCCTAATCGTCTGGGAACAATAACTGAATAAAGAAAGGTGGCATTTTCCAGACTTTCGATAACGTTCAGCGAAAGTATATAAAGTCGCTGGATGCTTTTTAAAGTCAGTCAGTGATTCAGAGATTAAGTTATTCAGAGTGATGCTGGAGCCGGAGACAAGGATATACTGTCGGGCCTAGATAGACTTGAATGAGCGCAGCGATAACTCAAGTCTGACCTTCCTCGTCGATGCCACGAACCCACAAATTTAATATTTATATATATATATTGTAAATAGCCTGTATTTAGTCCAGAAATGCAATTATAGCATTAAATACAAAAAGGCATGCAGTCTTTTATTGAAAGCAAAGTCCTTACAAGGGCTATCAAATTAAGCAAGCTTGAATATCAATTTTTTTGGATACTTAATTTTTCATAAGCCCGAACAAACTTTAAATAAAAAAGTACAATTAAAATATGAAATATGTTTAAATGCAATCAAAATATTTAATGTTCTTAATTATAATAAAAATGCAAAATGTGTTAAATACTTCTAAAATATTTTATATTTTCCGCGAGACGATAATTTTGTTTTGGTTTTGACAGCCAGGTAGAGAATATCTTTAACCTTTTAAAAGTAATAAATGCGTTTCAGGTTATACTGAACAGCGTTGTAAAGTAACTATGATTTTAGGATCCCAACCAATTAGATTGCGGTAAAAATAATTACAAGTAAATGGACTTGCTGTTAATGGATCAAATCACTTGGCCTTCTGGAAATACTAGTAAGAGTCTTATTATGTTGTACATATTTAACTTTATTACCTGATATTTTAAATTTTTTAAGGGCTACCAAGTTAAGCATGCTTCAATATACATTTTTTTGTATACATAATTTATCATATGCCCGAACAAAATTTTTAAAAAAATGTTTTACACGACAATAAAAGAAAATTAAGTACAATTAAAATATGAAATATATTTAAATGCTATAAAAATATTTAATGTTCTTAATTTAATCAAAATACAAAATATTTTAAATACTTCTAAAAGTATTTGATATTTTCTACGAAACGATAAGATCTACGAAACAAAGTTTTAAATAAGATTGAATTGTATTACTTAAAACATATGATAAAAGAAGGCTTATTTATATAATTCTATACCTCCTGCTATATTTATATATTTTTACTTAAGGTGCGAACTTCATTTATAAACTTTCTCACATACAGATAAAGAAAAAAAGATTGATAGATGAACAAAAAGGTACTTCATAGAACAGTTTTACTCCTCTAATATTCATTTAAACAAACTCGTTACAAAGTTCATTTTTCTGAATGTTTTATTTGTTGCTGCCCATTACCGTGTAACTATAGGCAGGGTAAAATTATAGTAATCAATATTACCATGTAAGGTCAAACGTCTTATACTTTACAGGAAGCAAATTTCTCAAAGAGGTCTTATGCAACTCTATATTAATTGTTCCCATCTTGAATACGCTTTTACTGACGTCAGACAGGAAAAAAAATACTTAGGTCAAAACATCTATTAAAAAGTCATGCGTACAAAGGTATATGTAAGGGAAAATGAATCGTACTCGCAAGTCATTTTCGAGGGAAAACAACCTTAATCAGTGCATATTATCATGGGTGCAAATCACAAAAAATGTTTTGTATGTATCTGCATATCATTATGTGTTTGCAACTACAATGGGTCTGAATACAAAAATGTGCATGCAAATACATACAAGAGAAAAATTACGGCCTAACTTTTATCAATCTTAGGAAGTGAAATAAAGCCGTAAACTTGCACTTCTCTTTTAATCCTGAGGATTCCTCAAGAGTCATCTTGAATTCAGAACTACTTTCCGTGCTTCAAATAAGTAGTTTAGATTTTCTAAAGAAGGGAGAGGTATTGTTCTATGTAAACAAAACTGCATTCGTCTTATGGAAGATTTGCGACTGTTCTATATTATGCTTTTAGACTTCGTACAGACAGATATTTTGCCTCAGAGGATTTTCTGAGATTTTTAATCAGTTTATTTTTCGAACGCAGCAACAAATGCATTCTACATTGAGTATTTTTAATAGCAGTATTATGTTTAGAATAAAAATATACGTGACTGAAATTTTTTCTAAATGTACTGGAATCACTGTTTTTAACTAAACTGCAAATATATTGACAAATTACCCGATTTTTGTACAACTAGCGACTTGCAGAAAACACGTGGAAAACTCAAACGTAATCAAGACTTCTTTAATTCCTAAATAAATTAAAAAGGATGGCTACATTAAGTAGTTTGAAACTTTCGACCTTTTAAATTTATTTTGGAATTTATGAAGCTTTGATTGCATCCGATTTATGTAGTTAAAATTACACACATGCATTCAAATATATGGTCCTGATTTTTTAAGATAGGAAATTCAATAATCGGAACAACATTAATTGATACAAAAAAATTAAGTTTGTTTTCATTACTGATGGAATACAAAGCAAGGGGTTAAAAAACTAGAGAAAATATTTTCTTTGTTAAAATTGATGTAATATTGTTGATGTTAGTACATGTCCGAATCTTTAGAAAGAGCAAAATTAACTTATAGTAAAATCAGTAAGTCGCATTTGTCGCCAAGTTTTGTATTGGAAATGGCGAAATGTTTTAATAATCCTGTAAAAATTCATATTAGCTTTAGGTTTACCACCATGATGGACCAGAAAAGATCTGTAAATGTAGTGCCGACATGGGAATCGGATAAAAGCACGAAATTAGAGTTCAATATTCTGAATTTGAATTCAATTCAAAATTATGAAAAATCCATTTTTCATGTATTTACACAAGAAAAGAAACTGAAAAATTTCATTAAAAATTATCTATTCAAGAGGAATGAGATAAAATATCTGGTATCAAAACATTTGCCTTCCTTTAGCAAATACCTGGTTTCGGGACTAACTTATAATGCGAAACTGCATGAGTTTCGACCAGCAAATGACAGGGCCCTCCTATAAAAATAAACGCGTGAAATCATCCTTCAAACTTAAGGCATCTTAAGGCTATAAAACGAAAAAGTGTTTGTCCCCAGGCATCAAATCAAGAAAATCGTGTTCCAAGTACCTGTCTATAAAAATGAAGTTTCTTTCAATAAGCAGGCGTCAAATACGCTACAGCCCTTTTTTTTATTCGTTTTAACAAATCACACTTTGTAAAAGAGAAGAAAAAAAATTAGTTTTTTTTACTTGTCTTTCCTCGCATCAATATGAGATGCCAGGAAAGATAAAAAATCTTCTTTTTAGTCATTGTCAAAAGCGCCAGACACATTTTCACGTGTCATGAAGATGAGAAAAGTCAAGCTTCTATTATTTGCTTCACAGATTTTTCGTATGACATAAATTTGCAAGGATTCGCATTTCAAAATTATTTTTAAGGGAAAAAAATGAATAAATATCTGGATAAATATTGAAAATTATAAATCTGATTTGAGCGCTTATGGTCATGCTTGAATATGCAGTCCCTTTTGAAATATTATCGAATTTTCTTTTGAACAGGGTAAAACACTTAGCTTTGGCTAAACAAATCAAACATTCTATATACTTTATTAATGTCATTGTTTAATCTTTGTTTCATTTCTAAAGAAGGAAGAGGTATTGTTCTATGTAAACAAAATTGCATTTGTCTTATGGAATATTTGCGACTGTTCTATAGTCTGCTTTTAGACTTCGTACAGACAGATATTTTGCATCAAGGATTTTCTGAGAATTGTCGCCAAGTTTTGTCCTCTAAATGCCGGAAATTGAAATTGCTGCTAAAATATAAAATTGTAAGTATATAATATAAATGTAATTGTAAATTGTAAGATGTGTGTAGTGTAATTGTTAAATGTAATAGTAAGTGCATTGGAGGCATATGAGCAAATTAATACTTGAAATTATTCCAAAAAAAAAAAAAGAATGATTCAATTACTTTTAGAAGAAATAAATATTATAATAATGTTTACCAGTAAACCTGTTCGTTAATGGTTTGTAATACAATTGTATTATGTATGTAATGTAATAGTTTAATGCAATAGTAAGTGTAATTATGTTTGAAATTGCATCTTAAATGTAAAATTGTAAGGTAATTGTATTGAAATTTTACCTTGAATGTAAATTGCGAGTATGCAATGTAAATCGTAATTCAAAATTGCAATGTACCCATAATGTAGTGGTAAATGTTATTTAAATTGAAATTGAATCAAAAATGTAAAATTATTAGTATATAATGTAAATTGAAATTGCAAATTGTAATATGTTCGCAAGCGTAATTGTAATTGAAACTGCAGTTTGAATGTAAAATGGCAATTTTATAATGTAAATTGTAACTGTAAAGCGCAATTAGTTTGCAAGGTATGGATAAGAAATATATGTCTAAATAAGCAAAGGGAAAAAACATAGAAAGTAACAGGGAACTGGTGTGGAACCTAAGCGGGGTTGCCATTATGAATTGGTTAAATAGATAGTTTAGGATTGCGACTTGTAAAGGGAAAAAATCGGCTTGGTGGTGTCCGAGTAAGTCGTTCGCACCCGAGCCAATGTGTTCCTGCTGAGCGGATTACTGGGGGGACGACATGGCTCCAATTAAATATGCCGTATAAGCTTATCACTGTGGTCGGCGGAACCTTCAGAATTCTAAATGCTGGAATGTTTTAAACATCCTGTAAAAATTCATATTAGTTCTGTTTTACCACCTTGATGAACCAAAAAAGATCTGTAAATGTGGTGTCGATAGAGGATGACAACTTGGTTTTAATCTTTACGTTTACAATAACTTATCACACTAACAACACTCAGGCACAAATTTTACTCACAAATGAAAAAGATTATTATTTTGGCATACACTAGTAAGAAATATTGTTTTTTTAAACACATTTTTTAAAGGAAGGAAAATCATAAAATTTCCTTAGTCATTACTTTTTTTTATCCTTTTTTTTTCATTTTAAATCAACCCCAGGTAAAATCAAAGAGCTTTGAAAGATTTTTCGCATATCTCATAGTATCACAACGTTCAGTTCTAGACACAAAATATATGATAACTAAAACTTATTACTGGATATGTATCGATTGCTATGTTCTTACCTATTCAAATTTCTAGTAAACTTTAAAATCTATTTAAGTTACATCTACGTACTGGTTGATATGTTTTCCTTTTTAATATAGCACTATGAAAATTATGTAAATATGTATGACGTAAATAATAATATTTGGTACAAACATCATTCCTTGGAGAAAAAAGGCCTTAAGATTAAAAAGGTATTAACACAGACCTGATTTTTTTTACTACTTTGCGAAAAGAAACATAATCTTCGAGATTTGACTTTAAAATTAAAAAAAAAAGTTTTAACTGGCTGGATATTCCAGACTATTTTTCTATACTTTTTCATTCAGGAAGTTCGGTAGCCAAATGATATGAACCACAAGCCTATTCAAACTGTCCAGGCTCGTTTACGGAGTGACAATATAAATAGTATACGCCTTCAGAATTATATCAAGGTCTTTCCCCTTTGTCCCTGTTCTACTGCTCTTGCGATTCCTTCCCAAATTTTAGACTGTTTGGGAATCCCTCCTAACATGCTTGCTGAAGATCAGTATGCCGCTACCCACTCATTTGCTCATACCACAGAGTCTCGTGTACCTCGTCTCTAATATTCTAGACCACAGGGATTAGCAACAACAACGACAACAACTGACTCCTGTTCAAATAGACCATACGCATAAAAGACAAGGAATGCTATATTTTACAAAAAGGATTCATACTTTTCAAATATTTTCCGAGATCGGAAGAGATCGGAAGAGATCGGAACTGTTTTTTAAAAACATTTTCAAGTGTAAATTTTTTTTTACAAATTTATTTTTATTTTTATTAGTTTTAGTATGTAAAGAAGCTTAAAATTCAAATCTGATAAAAATGTTGTGTGTCTAGCACACATAGTTTAGGAGTAACAGTGTGCGTAATCCAAAAATTTACATATTAGAGAAAACTGAAGTTAAAGTTGGAATATACATGACCATGGCAACAGAGTGAGCTTTACATAAACTCTCATAACTCGAGAAATAATGCGAATTTTTTTATGCGGTTTTTGTATAGTATTGTCCAGAAATGTCCCAAAAATCAGAATATAGCAAAAAACCTAAAATTCATATTTTGAAGTTTCAAAGTTGATGTGCCCCCTTAACAATGTATTTCGTTTCTTGTCTGCTGATGTCAACAATAGTCAAAAAGTTGTCATAAAAACGTAAGGTATTTAATCTGCTGAGTTCGTTCACTAGTAAGTTTAAATTAGATTAACATATAAAACAGAAGCTGCGAATGTTCGTGTTACATACTCAACGATTGAGACTGATTGAACATTATTTTGAGTAGTAAAAACCATAATCATCTTCTAAATGGATAGCGATCCTGTGCATGCTATGGCTGACATGTAAACTTGAATTGTAAAAAAAATAAATATGATTTTGTTCCCCGAAGGTATTCCCCGGCAAGTAAAAAAATATCACAAATTAGACTGAGGGCTACGCCTTAATGCACTTTGTGAACCAAATTGTTATTCTGCAGTCGAGTCGGTACCAACTTTGTACTTAAATCTTTGATTTTTCTATCAGTTACAGGAATAATAAAACACGCCAAAAGGCCTTTGTTTCTCTTTAGCAGATGATATAGAATAACGTATTCGGAATCCGATTTCTGTCGTGCTTCCTTGAAAAAAAGACCTGAATCGGAAGAAAAAAAGAAATAAAGAAAAGATTCTTTTACTCGATTTTCGATAGGTAGTATTGGGAATGTGTCTGATAAAATTGTTCAAGGAAAGTGAATTTAGAGAGGTAAGGGAATTTAAGAAAAAGGTTTCTGCGTAGTCGATCTTAAAACTGAATAGAAATGTCCTACTATACGTTAAAATAATGGAAGTGTTAAGAAAAGAGGTGGAATTCTTACAGTAGGTTTGGATACCTGAAGAATATATCAGAAGTGAAAAGTCTGAGCATAGCAGTCTGATTGAGAAAATGAAGTTTCCATTGCTAACTATAAGCTAATGTTTTGTAAAACTAAAAGAAACGTTTATATTTCTTACTAGTTGAAAACCCGCACTTCGCTACGGAGTACATTCAAATTAAATACAACGGTCAATGTATGCAATTAATGCCTATATATATATATATATATATATATATATATATATATATATATATATATATATAAAATCAATACGACGATCAATGTATACAATTGATGTAAAAAAAATATATATATTTATAAAAAAATCGCAAGGGATATTTTTATAGACAAAACAATGTATAAGAAAATTTCAAATTAAATGTAATAGGACATAAAATACTATATTAACTGTACTAAAGAATATACTACAGTTAATATAGTAGAGTTAATATATACGTGAGGAACATAATATCTTTTATTGTATTTTAATATTTTTTTGGATAATGTTCAATCGTCTACCAGTCTACCGCATTAGCAAGAAAAAAATATTTGTTTCGTCTATTTAGTTGTTATGCACGTGACGATAAATTTATTTAAAGTACCAGAAAAAGAAATCACGTGATCAGAATTCTATAACTTAAATTCTAAAAATTAATCTTTAAAAATTCATCAAAAATCAGAAAATGGAGGTAAAGATTCGAAAAAGATTTCATTTTAAATTAATTTTTATGATCTTTCTCGTGATATAAATTTTATAACACTCAAAATAATATTTTAAATGCAAACTTTAAAGAATGTTACAAAAACAGCTTAAAAGTTTAATTTAAAATAATCTAAGCAGAATTTTTCAAAAATCTTTCTTATTGCACCTCTACGCTATAAGAAGAATCGCCATGCAAAATTTCAACCCTTTAGGTCCAGCGGTTTGGTCTGTGCGTTGTATGTCAGTCAGTTACGGAACTGTTTTATATATATAGACTAGCTCAAAACCCGTACTTCGCTACGGAGTACATTCAAATTAAATACAACGGTCAATGTATGCAATTAATGCCATATATATATATATATATATATATATATATATATATATATATATATATACAGTGATTTCCGCTTATAAGAATCACGTTTGTTATTACTGTTTTTGATTCTTATAGCCGAAATTTAGGTTTTTGGACAGGAACACACATACACCTATATATACATATATTAGATATTTACTATAAATTACTCTTTAATTTACGTTATTAATACACTTCCCCGGAGATTTATGAGTTCCAGGGTTCAGGAAGCCGCAACCAGGATATGGGAGGTGGGAAAAAAGAGTCCCTGTCTTTGTTAATGGAGAAAAGTGAAATTGGATCCGCACGGTTAGGATGCACCTGGGTCAAGCTAATAGGACAATGTTTAGCTAAAGCGTTTAAAGGGAAACTATTATGTTATAAGGCGTCCACACACATGCAGAATTGGAGAGCATTCTGCGAGGAAAACAGTTATTTATGTGGCAGCGAGCTCTGCAGCGATCTTTCTTCAGAGCGGTTTTTCACAGTTCATCAATGAGACACGAGGGACCTAAATGGGGGAATGTCTGGAAGACAGTCCAGTGTTCATTCACACATCGCTTTGGAATAGCAGGGGGGAGGAGCGTGACTAATCGACCCCAAAATGTGTCAGGAGTCGGGGGATGCTTACTGCATATGTGCTTTGCTTATTTATGGATGCACCATTTATGTCTAACAAAGAAAGGGATGCATTTTACGACTGTATTCCATCCTATCTTATCATTATTTCTTTTAAAAAGAATAAAGACAAGAACTTCGTACCTTTTGAGGGTTTAAGTGGCTTTTTTGGAAAAATGAAAGGAAAGCAAAGAGTGTAAACTGATTCTTAAAACCGGTGGATTGATTCTTTAAAGCGAAAATTTTAACATGGAAATAATACATTTGTTTTTGTTTTTGCGATATTGATTCTTATAACCACTGATCACTATAAGCGGTGGTTACTGTATATATATATATATATATATATATATATATATATATATATATATATATTATATGATAAATACGACGATCAATGTATAGAATTGATGTAAAATATATTTTATATATATTTTATATATATATATATATATATATAAAATAAAATCGTAAAGGATAATTTTATAGACAAAATAATGTAGAAGAAAATATTCAAATTAAATCTAATATAAAGAATTATAAGAATATAGTACAGTTAATATAGTACAGTTTGTAGAACATTTATTTTACTGTATTTTAATATTTTTTTGGATAATGTCCAATCGTCTGCCGCATTAGCAAGGAAAAAAAATATTTTTCGTTTATTTAGTTGTTATGCACGTGACGATAAATTTATTTAAAGTACCAGAAAAAGAAATCACGTGATCAGCATTTAATAAATTAAATTCTAAAAATTAATCTTTAAAAATTCACCAAAAATCAGGAAATGGAGGTAAAGATTCGAAAAAAATTCATTTTAAAGGAATTTTTATGATCTTTCTCGTGATATAAATTTTATAACCCTCGAAGTATTATTTTAAATGCAAACGTAAAAAAAGTTAAAAAAACAGCTTAAAAATTTAATTTAAAAAAATCTAAGAATAATTTTTGAAAAATCTTAGTGCACCCCTACACTATAAGAAGAATCGCCATGCAAAATTTTAGCCCTTTAGGTCCAGCGGTTTGGTCTGTGCGTTGTATGTCAGTCAGTGAATGAGTCAGTTACGGAACTGTTTTATATATATAGATTATAAAGACTTTATTGTTATCTTATAAATTTTATCTAATAAGGGTGAGAAATGTTTCGCAAGAATTTGATCTCAAGTCTCATGTGGAGAGAAAAAAAACCAATCACAAAAGAAATAATTAAAACATTTTCTCATACTCGGTGGAGAGTGTAAAATAATTTGCTCCTTTGGGATTTCGTATTTCTCATCTTTTGGGGCTTCATAATCTGTTCATAATTAAGAGTTTGCAGTTTGTTTGTTTTTATATATTTTCACATTCAAAACCACCGGCAGTTTGTTTTAAATATTCAAAATGACACAGGAGTGTAAACAAAACTGGTTCAAAAAACATGTTGGTAGTGAAAAAATAAGTCATTAAATTTTAGATGTACAATTTATAGCAGTGACAATCTGTTTTAGGGGTGACAGGCAAAATCCACAGTCAGGCTTATGGAAAGCTTTAGATGCTAGAGTCTTTAGGGACAAATAAAACGATTTTATCTATCAATCAATTTCGTAGAGTTCTCCAACAGCTTAGAGAATTCCTGTAGCACATAAAACATTCACTTATTTTTATAAAAATAAAAGGCTTTTATCTTTTGCTCATTCATTCTCTGTAATTTACGCTAGCAATCTTAGCGTTTTTTCTAAAACTTGGAAATGAAATAATCGCAATATTTTGATAACCCACAAGTTAAACTGTTTTGATTAATTTTCTCTCAATTTCCTTTACATGCTTTCATGATTTTTACAGGTCGGTAATAAAAAGTGTTTATTAAGTTACCTGAAATTTAAAAGGTAAATAGGTAAAAAATAAAGAAAAATTGGGGAAAAAATGAACTTAGTCATCCAATTTGATGATCGGTGAGTAATATTTAGACAGAATTATTACCGAAATACCCTACTATATTTCATTCAGAATTATACAAGGAAAGAAGGAAATTCGAAGTAACAACCCCAAACTGGGAATCTGGTATCATTACTTCATTCAAAAAATATCTTCATATCTTCTTTTTACATTATAACTTAATGTGTGGTGTGTTAATAATTTGCAATATCAATCTCGTAAAAACTAAGAAAAAAAGAGACTGACTAAAACAAATCAATATAGAGAACGTTAGGGACTTCAAGCAAAACTCTTTAACACTAACTTTCTAATTAGAAGAAATTAGTTGAGCTAAATTAACACTTGACGGCCGCAATCAATTGATCAGAATTAAACGAACCATGAACCAGAGAAAACTGGAGTGGATCTCTAGTGCAATTAACCGTAATGGTGGAGTTATCTACGATAAAAAAAAATTATACATTAATGCATGGGGTAAAAAGTTCTTTATTAACCAATACTACAGTGATAGTAACCATTAGGTTTCTTAATAATAGGCAGTCAGTCTGACTTCCGTTTTCCCAGAAAGTTAATGAATCCGTCTGCATTCGTCTGAGAACTGGCAAATTCCCCCTGAACATTTAGCTATGGAAAAACCTTTAATTCTTTGAATATCCTGGTCAGACAGAGTTAACTCATTTGAATTTTGATGCTTGTAAATGTCTTATATATATATATATATATATATATATATATATATATATATATATATATATATATATATATATATATACAGTGGTACCCCCGAAAAGCGGACAGTCACCAGACCAAAAGTTTTGTCCGTTATTAGGAGGTGTCCGCTATTGGGGAGGACAACATTTTTATAAAAAAGTGTTTGCTCTTTTGTTTGACATTTGATTGAAAATCACGGCTGCAATTTTAATTAAAAAGGAAAAATTAATTAGGCAAGAAAATAACAACTGTTTACTACTTTTCCTTTTAATTGTGTGCTAATCCTTTTATCTTGCATTAAATAATCCCAAAATACAATTTATAGTAGCTAAATTATTTTAATTACTGCTGAAAAAATCTCTTAAAGTTTGATTTCTCTTTTTTATACAACAAACCTGTTTTTCAAGATGAATCTTCATAGGATTTAGCTTTGCTAGTCCCTCCGAATTTTCGTTGTTCAGAAAGAAATGTTTGAATTGTTCGCTGTATTTCAGTGCTTCCAAATAATCTTTGATTTTGCAGTCTTCCATTGGCGATTCCTCATCATCATCCTCAGGAAGAGACAATGCTTCAGTGGTGGCCTGAAGAATGAAATTGGAAACACGCAGGTTTTCTTCCTCAATTGATAAATCGTCGTCTATCTTGACTTCCTCTTCAACGCTGACATTTGAATCCAAATTGGCTACTAGATCAGCAAGTTCATTTTTGCTTTTTTCGGTAGTGCTGTCAGTTGCCACTTCGCTTGTACTCAAAAATCCCGTCTTCTTAAAACATTTTAAAACGCACCCAGGTTCCACCTTTTTAAGGGCTGACGTAGTCCAGGAAAGTGCATCCAAAACAGATACCGAATTTGCCAACTCTTCGTTGGATTTGCAGGAGATAATCTGTGTCAGAAGCAGATTTCGGTATCGTACTTTAAAGCTGCGGATAATTCCCTGAAATTGGCTGTAGCATTGTCCATGAACAGAATGATTTTTCTCTTTTGTTTTTCCATTTTGTTGTGTAACTCCACCAACCAATCGCTCATTATCTCAGTGGTTATCCACGCTTCCTTATTTGACTTCCATGAAACACAAAATTTTCGCACATCAATGTTCTTGAAACATCTAGGCTTCTTAGCTTTTCCAATAACAATTGGAGTTTCGAAGTCTCCCAGCATGTTGCAACGTAGCAAAAGAGTGAGTCGCTCTTCTGAAATTTCCCGCCACTACATTTTCCACCCTTAAAACATAAGGTCTTGTCTGGAAGAACACGGCAAAAGAGGCCAGACTCATCGGCATCGAAAAGGTCTCTGTCACCATATTCTTTGCACAAATATTTAAGCTTTCC
This sequence comes from Dolomedes plantarius, assembly GCA_907164885.2. Classification (NCBI taxonomy): domain Eukaryota; kingdom Metazoa; phylum Arthropoda; class Arachnida; order Araneae; family Dolomedidae; genus Dolomedes; species Dolomedes plantarius. The sequence goes on from OU015492.1 coordinate 57,173,282, forward strand.
AATCCAATCTGTTACTTCATTTGAATTTACAGATTTTTCTTCAACACAAATCTGTTTAAAAAATATATTGTGATGTGCCCGGAATCTTTCCATCCATCCATTTGAGGCGTTAAAAGTTTCTAATTTTGAAATGTATGCCAAAATAATCGAAAGTTTTTCAAAATACCAGTCCGCTATTCGGAGTGTCCGCTATTCAGAGGGAATAACATGGATTGTCCTATATAAAAGGACTGGGACTCGTAAAAATGTCCGTTAATTAGAGGTGTCCACTATTCGGGAGGTTCAACTGTATATATATATATATATATATATATATATATATATATATATATATATATATATATATATATATATATATATATATATATATATATATATATATATATATATATATATATATATATATATATATATATATATGAAATAAATTTCAAACCTTTTCATTATTAACACGCCTTTTCCAAATTCTTACATCCTATTGCAATAAAGCATTTCCCCCTTAAATCCAAACAAAGTAATCTATTAGTTTCCCCTAAGTCACGTGCGGATAGCCTTATATAAGTGTTATATAACGAACATGTTCTAGAAGCATGGCGAGATCATCATCCGATATGACGTGCTAGAGTCAGGTGTCCTAAATTGACCAATTAAAGTTCAGCCACGCTTTTCTCAGTAATTCCGTAGCTTTTGTTTGTCTGCTCTCAACCAGAAAAGATGTAAGATTTTCGAGCTGCCAAATTGCGGGTGGGCCCCCGTTCCCCGCGACGCGCGATGTGTCCGTCAAATGCGTAAACCTATGCCTAAGTGTTAAGCATAATCAACTTTGTACGTTGTCTAGCGATGGTGTCAACTAATAAATCATCCTATATTGTGAGCTGATCGCCTCTTCCTTACTGCCGTAGAACTTAACTCATTCTCTCCGGCGTGCCTGCCTCTACGACCACGTCCATTTGCCTAAAATTTGTCCGACTACACGTTATGGATCCGGGATGTTTGAAGTTCCCGACCAGTTGCATCGCCCCACCACAGTTTCCATTTGCCTATTTACGACTACACCCCGAGCTTACCTCACTATTATTTCATATACACACACACATCATTCATATATATTATATATATATATTGACAAAATACTATAAACAGCAATATTCCACAGCATCAGAAACTTTATTTTGAATCTCTTTATGTGGCTTTAATAAACTCTTTAATATGGTCACAGAATGTGAACTAAGAACTGTGCCCCTCAAAAATTGCATTCAGACCTTAAGTTTATAACATTGTAACGCGGAACTTATATTTTATCTATATCTATTTCCCAGATATAGGTTTGATTTTCCTCGAAATTTGCGTCTTAAGTTGTGCAAAAGAATTTTTTTACATTAAAGGAGAAACATTTTTTTACACAGAAAGTAAGTGAATTCCTAGAAAATTACAAAATTTCAAACAATTTGTTTAAAAAAAGATTATAATTCCTTTAACATATTTACACAAAATTCGGTTTCTTAACATAACACTTCATTGGAGAAATAAATATTATTCAACGTTTAGAGATTTTTAGAAAAACTTCAAACACAAACTGTGCAAATTTGCCCTTTATATGATGGAAAAAGTTCTTTATTAAGAATTCAAAGACAATTTTTAAACAAACTTTCGTCAGAATTAATTACTGAAATAATTTTCTCCATTGATAGTATAATGTAAACGAAAAAATAATCTTCGTTAACGGGCTGCAGGAGAGCTCACTGAGAACATGCAATATGTTAAAGGCTCAAAGAAAATACTTGAAAATGTTCTCTTCATGGGCATAAATAAAGAGCATGAATTCTAATTAAATATCACCGTCATTCATTCCTTCTGAATGCATAATGTATTTAAAGCTCTTCAACGAAAAGCTGTCATTAATTTAGCTGGAGAGGTAACACATCTCAAGCACAGCCCGAGGCTTGATTCTGAAGATAACTTCCAGAATAAATAAAAAAAAGTTATGTTTCAGACACCCGCTGCTAAAGTGAAGTGTTGCTTTCAATCTCTCTTTTAAAAACATATCGAAGAGCCGCCTAGGGGCTCAAGCACTTTCAAAGAGTAAGTAGAAGTTTTTTTTTCTTTATTAGTTTCTTTTGCATTATATGGTAGAGGTCAGTGACTGGTTTAGCCCCAGATATCTGGATAAGCAATTTAAAAGGGTTGGGTTAAAAAGCTATCTATTCAAACATCAAGATCATCGTTAAGGGTCAAAATTATGACGGATGCCCACGTCTCGGGTCGGACATGACAATTGAGAGGTATTTCTATCCGCCAGTTGAGAGAGGTTTATAAATATTGCATAATGAAAATTTGTTTCTTAAATACAAACTTAATTGCCAAGACAAGAAAACGCTTGAAAAATTTATTTGAAACTTTAAAATTTAGTTAAAATTATTTTGTGAGAAAATATATACTGTTTTGCCAATAGTGGGATAACTCGTAATAAACCCCCCACCAGTTTGATTTCGGTGTATCATTTATACTGCTGAAATATTAACTTTACGGGCTAGCCCTAAAAAAAGCATAAGTTTTGAATTTCACACTTTTATTTTCAGCCCCAAGTTACTTCGAAATGAATTTGGATGCTATGAATTTGGATGCACCTACCTGGTCATTCACTGGATTCGGATTCTTTGGGACCAAAGTTTACGAAGACAACAGCCAAAACAACTTCAGACGCCATATAGTTTCTGTTGTCAGTGATAAGAGCGTTGTCACTATCGCCGCTGTTAGTACAAACCGAGAATTAAGAAGTTACTACATTTTCTCATACATAGCACGAATCATACTGTAGAAACACGAATAGGCGATATTAGGCACATGGGCGATATATGGGACACTCACCCTACTAACAAATACCAGTCAATATAAAATAAGTTTTATCAGAATGCTTTTCATCACAACTAAATTAGATTCAAATACAGTCTTATTCATCGATTAACTTCCCAATAACTATACTGAACAGTCCTTTCTGAATAAAGTACCAGGTTGAGTTTTAATTTACGAAACCACATACCTTAAATTTATTTCTGTTATGGGGTGCATTATGGGGATAAGTCTCCTGCTGTTGTCTTGATACCTATTACACAATGGTTGCGTATATTCGGAGTGCAAGCCAATACAAATCTGATGATAATTTAAAACTGCAAATACAATGAAACCTCTCTAGCCGGCCACCACTCTAAACGGCAATATTTTGTTCAGAACCGATTTAAGACATCATAGAGCCAATGATAAGGAACAAACCTTTTTCGGACGGCCACCCCTCACAACGGCCACTTTTTTCAGAAAAATTAATGGCCACCATAGAGAAGTTTCACTATATTAAATCTCTCGCTATCTGAATCAATACCTTCGTCTCTCTCAAAAGAACTATAGAAAAGACGCTCAATAGAATTCAAACAAATAAATACAAGATGCTCAGTATGAAAGAATCTTAAAAATGCTTTCTATCATGTGAAGACTCCCCTTATCTCCACTCAACGTGAACGAAATGCGCAAATACTTAACTTTCTTTGAAGTACCCGACATCGCAAACGACGACATCAGCATTCATTGACTAGCGTCCGCTAACATTTGTTCGAGCAGTATTCTTGTCTCCACCCAAAAGTCATCATGTACGACGATGTTTTCAAAAGATCGCAACTACTTGGAAACATCTCGCGAAGGTTTTGAATACCAGGCAAAATATGTTAATATAACCGTAATTATATAAAGGATTAAAAATCTGCAACGTAATATTTTGTGATCAATGCTTAAGTGCGTCTAATATTGTAAAAAAAAATTATTTTTCTTTCGGTAATATTGAGTATTACTAAAAATGCAACCTTTGTTTTCCTTCAAAAAAATTTCCTATTTTACTAAATAAGGGATAAAATATAACAGTTTTTTCAGCAATTTCATACTTTACTTTAAAGTTAACAACATGCTAAATTTATAATACCACTCCATAGCCATATATATACTACGACTTACATGTCGATTCCTTTACACTCTTCCAATAAAATATTCAGCAATCCTCAAAATAATTCACATGCTGTTATTCGGCCAAAGCATCAGTATTAAAACAAGTATATCCAGTATAAGACTGTATTATATATGATATAATAACTTATCTTATATATATAAATATATATATATATATATATATATATATATATATATATATATATATATATATATATATATATATATATATATATATATATATATATATGTGTGTGTGTGTGTGTGTGTGTATCTAACCGTCATTAAATGCTTGAAAAAATAGTCACCTTTCTTCCCAGTCTTATATGATATATATATATATATATATATGTGTGTGTGTGTGTGTGTGTGTGTGTGTGTGTATGTGATAATATTACTAACTACCAATAATAGCCCATCCTGTACTTCATCTCTGTCCTGGTAACCCCTTCTTCTTGTCTTGGCGTAAACGCTTCGCCTTCCAACGTGTGATAATATTACTAACTACCAATAATCTCCCATCCTGTACTTTATCTCTGTCCTGGTAACCCCTCCTTCTGGTCTTGGCGTAAACGCTTCGCCTTCCCACATACTAACTTCCTCCGCCAATTCTGGCAACCTCTCTGACCTAATTCTATTTTGGCGCTCTTTGTGGTAGACGCTGGACTGGCTTGAAGAGAGTAAGATGTGTTGCTTTACTGTTTAATAAATTAGTTTGTTCCTGAAGCTGATTTTATTATTTTCCGGCCACGATGTATGCTCTTATTTCATGAGATGTCCATCCGGACATTTCAGAGAGTCGACAGGATGTTGACCTTTTAAGAAATACAACGGAAATTACGACTGCATTTTGAGAAAGTGAGGACGTCTTTGCTCTACAGGACTTTTGGTTTCGAATCCCGCATGCGTTCCTGAATTAACCAGCTTGAAATGACAAAAGCTAAAACATTCCTCATCCAACACCATGAAATTGCTACAGAAGTCGACTACATCGAAGCAAGTAAAGATGCCAATGTTCCGGTTCGTTCCAGTTTGGTTTTCGAATTCTGTTTCCCGCCTGACATCACCATTTTTTTTTACCGTCTCGGACTACGCCATCTTTGTGTAAAGTTCAAGTTCTGCAGCATCCGATTCAACTAGGCCTTCAAGAAGTGATTCGACTTTTAATATATGTGATCGACAGTCATCAAAAAATTCAATTTCAAGGAAATAATTACGATTTCAGGGTGAACGCCGAACGCTGCTCTGAAATCAAAGAAGCTCATAAAAAAATTTTCAAGTTACCATCAGAGTGCTTTACATTCAAAAAAGTTCTTATTTAGTATTGTATTTTATGCCACAAAAGTTGGGGCTTTAAGAAGGTCAGTTATTATATTATTTTTGTAATTTCTAGTATTGTAAAATAAAAGTAAAATGAACACTGCCAAAATAAATGTCGAACATGAAAATAATTACGAAATATTTCAGGAGAAAATTAAAAATCGGAAAAAAAGAAGTTAAATTTAAATAATGAAATGATGAAATAAGTCACCAATATGTAAATCATTCAGCTATCCTTAATCTTTCTTTTTAGCATTCCTGTCCTATCGCCATCCTAGTTAATTTTCAAGAAACCCTGTGAGTGTAAGTGAAACTCACATATTTTTTTAAAACTTTTTGAAGCTTAGTACGTATTTTTTTTTAACTTTTTGAAGCTTAGTTATATAAAATGTATATGAAAAATACTATGTACTAGACAAATATTGATTTTTTATCCTGGGGTTTCCACTCACTGTTCTCCCTGTCTCTTCGCACTTTTCAAATGTTCCCTTTGAACAGTTGCTTTTCCCTCTCATGTTTGAGAAACTTGCCTGCCCCTTTTCATTTTGTGCAGTTTGCTCAATCTGAATTTCAGGTTGGAAGCACCTTCCCTTTGGTAAACGCTCACGAGGAAGTACTCACAACAGGTCACATACCTCAAATTTATGTTTGTATTGTCTTGCTTTTTTTATTTCGTCACAATAATTGAATATTAGTGTCAATTGTTGGAATTTGTATTTTGTTCGAATCTTGCAACATCAGGTACCAGAACTTTGGTATTGATGTTGAAAGTTAATTTTGACAGCATTTGGTAAATTTATTCTACTAATTGCTGAAAGAATAATTTTAATATTTTTGTGTACATGATCTAGAGAAAAACTTGAAATTGAAAACCAATGATAAAAAAAAATAAAATAAAATAAAATAAAATATAGAAAGTGTTTTGCGTAAAGAAAAGTCATTAACTAATGTCAAACGTAATAATAATAAACAACAAAGAACATTATTTTTTTATAAAAGTGACTACAACCCAGGAGATCTCCAAATGAACTAAACATTATTCAACGACTAAGACTGTGAATAATAATTACTTTGTGTTTTTATAACTAGTTGAACTGTACCCGTCCAGGACTCTGAATACTTTCAAAGACTGTGAAACACATGTCAGGGACTGAGACATGCACAATTTTTTTTTACTTGTATTTTTATTTGGAACATCTTTACATCTGTTGTTGTTAGTGTTTTCATATAAGTGTACCATTCCATTTTTTTTTACTCCAGCTATTTGTTTTTAAAATTATGTCATTTTTCATACTATTATGTCTTTCAATTGTACTTTTTAACATAAGAATTTGGGATTTTCGAGCCAGATTCAACCTAATATTCAAAGTACTAATTTTCAAGTTCTCACTATATGGAGTGTCTTGGAGTCGACGGCCGCGGCTCCAATCCATTTTAGATGGGGGGATATTAAAAGATAATATTACTAACTACCTATAATCGCCCATCCTGTACTTCATCTCTGTCCTGGTAACCCCTCCTTCTTGTCTTGGCTTAAACGCTTCGCCTTCCCACATACTAACTTCCTCCGCCAATTCTGGCAACCTCTCTGATCTAATTCTATTTTGGCGCTCTTTGTGGTAGACGCTGGACTGGCTCGAAGCGAGTAAGATGTGTTGCTTTACTGTTCAATAAATGAGTTTGTTCCTGAAGCTGATATTATTTTCCGCTCACGATGTATGCTCTTATTTCATGAGATGTCCATCCGGACATTTCATATATATATATATATATATATATATATATATATATATATATATATATATATATATATATATATATGTGTGTGTGTGTGTGTGTGTGTGTGTGCGTATCTAATAGTCATTAAATGCTTGGAATAAAAAGTCCCCGTTCTTTCCACTCTTATAAGGTGCTTAAGGAATTTTTTTTTATTACGTGAGAACTAAACACGCCAGGACTAACAATTTTAAGCTGATATCGAACAACCACAATCACCCATGCAAACAGCAAGAATTAAACCCATACATTATGAATCGACCTTAGCAATGGCGATTTAAACTTGAATGCTTCGATATGAAATCAGAAAAGGAAATTTTTGTCAAAATCACATGCTGCTTATTGTTTAGAATTTCAAAATAGCTACAGTTTCCATTTCCTTACATACATTAGGAATGTAGGAAACTCTAGTTAAAAATATATAAATAAGTGCCAATAAAATTAAGTTAAATGTTCAGTTTATACATTAAAAAAACATAAAAATAATATCATACTTAAAAGTTGTTTTCAACCAAACTACTTATATTAAAGATGCTGCAAGGGAAAAGCTAAATACTAATTACTCCCCTTTATTAGTAAAAAAAAAATCACGGCAGAATTTCATTATCAGATTTTTTTTAAATCTCTAAACTGTCATTAAATGCTCATTAATCACTGTAAACATTCAATGTGGAAATACTTTTGATGTTCAAACTTGATACTTCAAGGGTTTTGATACTCTTTGGGACTTTTCGTACGTTCTTGTATTTACTAATGACTCTTTCCCAAGTGTGCTAGACGCGTGTTCCTCGGCAGCTCATTTCGCCTCGTGAAATGTAAAAAATAAAATGTATAATTCTAGTGTGTATCGCCGCAATATGAGACATTACTTATTCCAATCACAACTTCAGCCGCGATGCGGTAGTTGGAAGTTATTTGTATCCCTGGGGCAAAACAGGCACAAATTAAATGCAGAAGAAGAAAAATTATAAAATTTATGAGCTTCTTCGTGACTCTGGAAATATTTTTTTGATGTTGTCTGTGTAATACTTTTACGTGCACCTGGTCAGGTACTGATAAGGCTGACAACGATGTTTCTTTCCGTTTTCACAATAGTTGTGAGTTTTGAAATGTTTGATGGACAGAGTTCATTTGCACCTACATTATGCAATTGATAGGATACAAGAAGTGGTATTGTGGAACATCGTTTTATTTTCCATGCTGAAATAGAGGAAATCAATTTCTAGTCAATTTGAGACAGAAAAATTTGCAGCACTCATAGTTGTTTTAACGTAGGATTACATTCCTCTATAACGGTCCTCCGCAAAGCAAAATTTCAGATGTCCTGCATCGCTAGTTATAATTTTGGCAGCGCGTCAAACCCAGTCTGTATCACTTGAGCAAGCAGTAAACAGTTAAACAGAAAAGTACCAAAATGCGTCAAAATTTATATATATATATATATATATATATATATATATATATATATATATACGTACATATAGATAGATATATACATAACACATACATACATATATACATATAAAAGAGGTAAGCAACGATAAGGAATCCTACGTTAATAACCCGCAGTAGTTTCGTTAGAAGAGACTACCTGAATTTTTTTGCTTTATTTTTAATTCAGGGAAATATTAAATGCTTAAAGCAATTTAATGTTTACAATTTAAAACGGATAAATTACAGAGGCAGTGCAGTATAACGCTTCTGTTTCTAACAATTTTTTCTTTAATTTATATTTTAATTGCCATCTTTATCGCCATTGTGGGATTGTAAATTTTGCATATCCTTGCTCACCTGGGAGACGAGAAGATCATATTAATCGGTGTGAAAACTTGAAATTGATGTAGACTTGAAACAAGCTATTTATGGGAGGAAGCAGTGAGTCAAGATGAAAATTTGGGTTGAAGAAGGTGACTATAGATAATGATAATAACTTCTTTTGAATGTCTTTGCAGTGAAATATATTTCAGAGTTGCGTTCTTGGTCCACTTATAAGAAATAGCCTCTGTACATAGATGGTCTAAAGATAATTTTTGCCTTAACATTTAGTAATCATGGACGCGTAGAGTTCGGTTCGCAATATTGTGTAATCTAAGCACTATTTTCATATTTTTAATCACCTTCAGTTTTACGCTCTAGCAGAATGGCAATACATTTTGAAGTTATCCGTTTACCACAGGAGTTTGGCATCACAAAGTATATTAGTTATTTACCATATTAGAAATATGTATTTGCAGTCACTATTATATTCATGTTTAATAGTTTTCCTAACATTTAATTTTATCTCTTTATTAAAATACCTTAATTAGCTAGTCTCCTCGCTAAAATTTATTGTCGGAAGCCGAAAACTTGTCTCGTAGAATATAGAAATAGTAAAATAATATGACACGTTAATACATGAAATTTCCTCCTTATGTGGTACGGACAAGGGTGTCTTATTTAATATAAGAAGTCAACTATTAAGAAAAGCTTTTAACTTTAAAGTATATTTCTCATCTAAAGAATAGAAAATTGAAAAGAAAATTTTATTTTCAGAACTTGCGAAGGAAATTTATCAAAGAAGGTTTATCATTACATAAACGGTGCATTTCATGGGAGGATAAACTTTATCGCTATATAATAATATTAATAATTTACAAAAGATTTATATTCGAATCAAGTATTCACTGAAAAGCAGTATTTTGCATATCTTTATATTCTGTAAATATTTATTCACACGGGTGTCATCAAATATTACTGATGCAATAAGACACTTATAAATCTTCAACATCATTTTTGTCATTCTTAACTTATGACCGTTTGTATATGGCCCATCTCAAAACACAGAAAATAAATTTATTCCTCAAAACTCTTTAAACTAACAACTTTTGAGAGAAAGAAAACTTGAGACTCAAGGAAGTCGCTAATCTCATTTTAAATATTTGCAAATAGCACATGTTCTTAAGTTGTACTCAGCAATGCCAAAATGTCACTGTCAGATGATAAAGAGCCGAAAGTTTTGTTTTCACAAAGAATTGTTATTCAGAACACGGGAAGTCATTTGGTAACGAAAGCACGTACATACTTGTGACTTTCTTTATGCTCGTTATCATTGAGATATAATGACAAAATGAGATTAAAACTATGAAATAAAAATACATAGCCAATTAGACTCTCAGTTGTATGTAAAATATTCCACTGTGCTCGTTTTTGTACATTTATCTTAAACATTCAATTTGATTATTCGTATGTAATGTTAATTTTATACATTTATTGTTCTTTATGTTTCATAGAAATATTTAGGCAGCTATTAATAAAGTTTTTTTATAATACATGATGAAGAAACACAAAATCTTATAGTAAAAGCACTCTGATGTTTCTAGTCTTTCGTTAGATAAAACATTTAATATATTTTTATGAAATTGAAAGACCTGTTTAAAGGATTACTTTTTACCTACTATTCTGAAGAAAATAGTGTCTAATTATGTATTTAAAAGCAGCACATTTTATTTTTCTCTATACTGAAGTATTTTGCTTTTCCTATATATATATATATATATATATATATATATATATATATATAACACCCTAGGCTTTTCTTTCATGCTTTCAAATTTTTACCTCTATTAGTTCGCCTTCAATATTAAATATAAGTAATTCATATAAACAAAAATTAAAAATCAAGCATAGACTACTAAATCACTTTAACATAAAACATATCCTGCAAAGAAAACATAAAACGCCTTCAATACTTATTTTGAGTTAAAGAAAAAAATATATTTTTTATTCAGCGAATTAGTTGCCTCTGGCGAAAAACATACATTGCAACCCCACCCCCCACCCCCTTCCACGAACTTCGTTGTAATTGGAACGAACCCAAACCAAAGGATGTTTCGCCAATCTGTGCCTGCTAACTTATAACAGAACGAAAACAAAGTACGCTTTTAAGTCCTTCATTTTCACTATAGCAAAAAACCAAACCGAAACCAAATGCTTTTATGGTCTTAATTTATCTTTGATTCGGGAAAAAGTTTTTCTTTTTGTTTATTTTTGCAATAAGTGATCTTACGAGGTTAAAAATTTAAGACAGTTGAAGGACATTAAAATCGTTGACAAGTGTGAAGGGCTCACAAGTATCTGAATGTTAGAACCTTCGAGGAATTTTACGAACTGTGATATTTTTAAGAATTTTGAATTACGTAATTAAATTGATACTATAAAAGGCTTTCTAAATCCAGTGATGTATTTTACCTACCACTATTCTTGGTTCTCTGAATATATCGACATAATTTTAAAGGTATTTTTTTACAATTTTAAAGCTACTAACATTAATACCTTGCATTTTGTTTTTTGTAAAATTTAATATTACTAACACAACTTTTTTATGTATTTAGTATAGTTTCCTTTTAATAAGTATATTCTAGAACATATGCAATAATTTTTATAAATCCTTTTGAAAGTTTTAAAAATTTACATGTAATGAAATTAGAAAAGAATAAAAATTCGGACATTAAAATTAAAATTACTAATTAAAAGTTATTAAAAATTTGGCTGAAATTCACAGCATAAAGTTCTCAGATTTTTTTAATTAGAAAAAATAACCTATTCAGTACGCACATCCTTTTAAATTTCTAAATATTTTGAAAAGAATATGCGTAGAATTCTAGGGCATCAAATTTATATGCTTACTTGAATTAGTGATTTTTTTAATGAGCGTAGTGTACTGAATCCTCGGTGAAACATTTTAGTGCAAACTAAAATATGAATACGTCTGGTGATTCATTGCTTACGATTAAAAAAATAAAACTCAAGTTTAAAAATTTAGTCCTAGATGAATTTCGTTAGAACGTTTTAAATGCAATATTTTACAAAAATTCAAGAAAAATTTAAATAATTTTTAAGTAAGAGCAACGTTGCTTAATTTTGTTTTATTTTTTGCATATTTTTGGTGGCCTAATTCCAGGAAAATTTATTGCGGTGGGAAAATATTGTATGTTTGAAAACATTTCTGAAAGTTATTTTTAATAAACATTGTACATTTTAAATCACGTAAGTGAAAAATCTTTTGCAATTTTCGGACTCTTAAAATATTTTCTAACACACAGCGGGGTTGACGTTTGCATCGATTTTATATTTCGAGATTTCTGGAGTACAAGAGTTTTCTCTTTCTCCAGAAACTTTTCTCTAGAGCTCCACAAAAAGTGCCGATAGATTTTATTTCCTTGAAAAATGGAATCTTAGTCTGTTTCATCTTTCTCAGAAATTTAAATTCGTCTACGCTATTTTTATTTCCATAGTCCGGATCCCAATTTTTCACGGGTTTCAATATTTTACCACATTCCTTTTTTTGTGTGTGTGTGTATATTTTCTGAAGAACGTATTAACAAAGAAATAAATATTTAATGGCTGAGCTATATTTTCATAAATATTATTGAGTGAGAGATTTTTTTGTTATTATTTATTTGCAGAAGACGCACATAATTTAACATATCTCACTATTTTAATCTTTATATCTGGAAAGAAGAACTATCTGATGAAAGTATTCTTTTAAAAATAATGCGAATTTAAAAATTATTGATTTTACCATAATAAAATGGACAGTAAACTGCGGCGTAGTATAGGCGAATGTTTGACGACAAGTGCCTCCGCATTGGTTTAATAAAAAAATAAAAATAAATAAATAATATATATATATTACGCATTATGATTAATATGATTATAATTTTAATATTGTTATAATTATATTCTATTATTATCATGAATAGTATTGTTATTGTTTATTTTATTATCCTATGATTACGATTATCAGTTGTTTAATAGGAGGACTTATGAGAACATAAAACATGTATTCTTCAAAAACAGAACCCTCTCAAATGTGTCACGTACATGTGAACTTCAAGAACTACAATATTTATATCACGCAAAGAACTAAGTACAACATATTGGATTGTCATCAAAATCTATGTTTCTTTCCTATAAACAAGCACAAATGCCAAAATATGCGTTCAAGAGCATTCTAAGTTTCACAAACTTCATAGCAAAAATCATCTCTCATCTTTTAACAGCTCCTTGGAAAGAATTTTCATTCACAGGAGCTTAACGTAGAGGAGCTTCGCTAAGGAATAAATGACTTTATAAATAATGAAACTTTAAGCGCAAGACGTCGTTATAGAAACGACATTTTTGGCGCGCATTTATCTCATCATTGCTTTCAGAAACGTTATTTAATGGCATTAGTACCCCGTTAAAATATGTTTTCCGAATGAATGCGTTTATTCCTATTGAATTCCTGGAACAAAATATAAAAGAACAAAATGAAGAACGCGTAAGAGTCCTAAATCCTAGCCTTTTCGCTGCTCATACATATGCATATTTATTTAAAATATCAGTATAAATGAGCTTCGTTATTTTTACAAAAATCGGGAATTTCAGTTCAGATGCTTAGGCTTTCCGTTCTCTCTCAGCAGGAAAAAATCAGAAAGACATTTACACACATGTTTTAAAATATTTCTAAAAAAACAAGCAAATCATTATGATCAGAATATTTTTGTCCATATATAGATAGATATTGATGGCATTTAAATTTTTTACTTGTGAATATATGACTAAATAAATGTAATAAAGATATTAAAAGTAGTTTCTAATATATATATATAACATAGTTGAAAGAGAAAAACCAGTATGAGCACTAAAAATACTTGCAGCCAGGAACTAAAAACATGAAAAGATAAGAATGAAAGAGGTTTTTGACAGCATCTCTTCATCAGCGGTGTCGATACTGTCTAAAAACCAATGGATTTATTTCCGATAAGTATGGTCTAAACAATAAACATACTTAGACGCCGTACAATCCATGAGAAACTGTAGAATTGAATAAAAATTTACTTATCCATAGAACACCAAGCCTGGCGCTAGACAGAGTGGAAGTTAAGAAAAGGTAACGGCAAGATGACTGACGTCACAAAACTTGCAACCAAGGAGCAAATTCAAACACAGAATCTGACCTACTATGGAGACTGTGTTTTAGGACAATTATACCTAAATTAAATTAGTTTTTTATTATTATTACTAAGAGTAATTTATTATTATTTTATTTTAACTTTAGGTATTAATTTTATTTATTTATTTTATTTTTAGTAGTTATTTACTCTAATTAAACATATTTTTATGATTTACTTATTAAATGCAACAGAAAAAACTATTCATTAAATCTAAAACAACAAATTATATGCTTGGAAAGACCAATTAAATGCTTGGTACAACTATATGCTTGGCTATTACCAATTATATGCTTGGTAATAATTACGTGTTAGCACAGCTATCAAGTCTAAAATATGCTTATTCCTATTGTCTTTAGAACAAAGCCTATTTATATGTACTTACTGATTTACAATAATGTTATTATAAACAGATTTATGTAAACAGGTTAGGTAATTTTGAAACTTAACAATATTAAAATCATAGTCTGATCTCTTTATATATATAATTGAAGAAAGCAAAATAGCTGTGTTTTTTATATTCTGCTTTAATCTACTCACATTTGATTAAGTATTGTAAAGGAATTTTAGAATTATTTGAGTAGTAATACATGAAAAATAAAAATGCATTACATAATTACTAAAAAAGAAATAGGGCCCTATATAGCCTATCGGTACGCGTCGCTTTTAGTACTGAGGTGCTCGGATCGAGTATCGACAAGTACTGTTAAACACATTCGTATCTAGGCCGGATAAGGGCACGTTAAATCCGTAGACCGGAAAGTCCTTCTATGAGGTCAGTGCGTGGGGAAGGTACGATTCCTCCAGATGTCGCCCCTGGGGGAGGTCCATCAAATTTGGAGTGGCACCTAGCCAAGTCGGACTCCGACCATTGTGATATTATAAAACTGGAGCCCCACTACTCAGCCCGAAGCCTATCTGGACCTGGTCTTGAACTTCTGGTAGGGGGAATAAGGAACAACCAAAAAAGCAAAAAATAATCCGAAACATGAAAAATTTTCCAAAGGGACAACTGTTTTGTCTATGAAACTAAAGTGTTTTTTGGTGTCATGTACTTAATATTGCTAGCGAATTTCTGGTTCATTCATTATGTTTCTTACAAACAGTAACTTTTGATGTAAGTACCATCACCAATAATGGCGATTAGACAACAAATAACATAATTCTTTTCATTCCATTTACAAGATGGGAGGAAATAAACGGTCTTCCCTGATAACTCCATAAATGATAATTAATGTGTAAAATCTTCTCTGTACATGGATTGTTACAAAATTCGCACATTACATATTGATTCTAAACCAAATTAAAAATCTTTGTAAGTTAACTCAGGGCAAGTGTACTATTAAAGTCTTTAACTAGTAATACTGCCATATGTGAGAATGAACAGTAAAATACATGCTTTTCACATGATACGCTCCAAAAATAGGTTAGCGTCATAACATAACACCCAAGGAGGCTTACAAAGGGTAACGTCTGTTTCACTTGCACTAATAAGATGCATGTGTATGGATGTGTGAATCGCTATCAATGATCATCCACCTTAGTTGAAGATGTTTCAAGACGTTGTTGTGGTAAGTAAACACCTTTGATTTTGTTGCCTAACTGTATTATCAGTAGTTTTATCCGACCTGTTAATTTCAATTGTAAAGCCTTATTCTGCACTTAACCCACTTAAGTTCCGTGCTGGGGAAAGTGCTGATGTTCATTTAATATTTATGATGAAAATTTCTTTTTTCTCGGCTGATTAGACTTTTCTTCGCTACTTTTATAATTAAAATAAATTTGAAGGAATTTAAAAAAAAGAAAAAAAATTCCACTATCATGCATTTTCTGTTTTTCCCTTTCACTTCACCTTTTGAACCCAAAAGTGGAAAAATGCATAATATAACGAATCTTCGTTCATTTCAAGTATTTCGAAGAGCAAAATAACCGTCATGAAACCAGTTATTTGGATCTTCCCCAACGTCGTTGCAGAGAGAAATAAAAGGCAATAAATAAAAGCCAGATAACGCACTTACCCGATTTTTGCGGGATAAGTGCGCACCTTTGATCTTAAAAATGTTTTCGGTTCTGCAAATTTGAAATTTTTGAATCGAAGGCTTTTAAATGGATATTTTGAAAGAGAAGGTTTTCGTGACCTAATCTGCAAAAAATTTCAAATTCTAGTTGCTAAAACCAATTTTATACAGTCATTCAAAATCAAACTCATTTCATTCCGCACCAGCACCGGTTCACGTTCATAAGAAATTTATGAAGTGTATGTAATCCTTGTAAATGATTAGGTTTTTTTTATATTACAACTAGGTGAACAATTATAAATTTTATCAAATATATAGCATGATTTCCGATGTAGTTAATGCAAAATCAGGCAATTTAAATTCATTTAGTTTGTATTTTGAATTATTTAGTACTATATAAAATATATTATTCCAAAAATGCTACTTTCAGTTAATTATTTTATAAATTCGATTCAAAGATTTGTATTTCGTTATAATCCAAAGTATTTGTTATATTACAGTTTTTTTATAGTGTGATATAAAATGGTGCAATTAAAATTAATCTAGTTTATTTTTTAACGATATATAATATTTAATTATCTACAGAATATCTCCTTGACGTTGAAGTCGCCATTAGCAAAAATAAATCTTTAATGAAGCAATTCATGGGCATATCATAATAATGAAAAATATGGTAAATTAATAATAATGACTTCATTAAAAATAATGCTTTTTTCTCCAAACTTAACTGTAAATAAATTAGGGAAAAATACATTAAATTATAACAGAATCTCAAAGACTTCAGAATGTACAATTAGTAGTAATTATATGAGAGTAAAAGTATTGAAATCAACTGAACAATTAAAAACAATGATTAATTCTTCTAGTTTAAGAATTTACTTCCAAACCCAGGTCTTACCACAAAGAGTAAAGAGTGGATATATGATCGTTTTTATGATCAGTTTACTGTCAGAGTCAGATTTTCTTCAGACGTAATATCAAATAAAATTAAGACGTTGAAAACCCAAAGGTATGCGAAATAAAATGAAGGATAAACAAAATACAAGTATGTAACTACAAACTCAAGAAGACACGAATTACAAACAATGCATCATTCTTCCTCAAAATAAAATTGGCAAAAAGACCGTTAGTTCATCTAAAAATTAAAGAAGCGTCAAGACAGCAAGAAGCGTCAGAATTTAAACTTACTCACAGAAAATTTATTCAGAAATTAAGAGATCAAAGTTAGGTTTAAGAAAGACAATGCGTATATACCACACTTTGTTCTATACTATCATTTTATGATTTTCATATGACTTATTTATTTCTTCGTACATAAAATATCACTTCACAAAAAGAAATAAGAAAATTGATTACTTGTGAAAAAAAGTAATATACCCTCAAGCTCAAAAATTTTATGTGTCATAGTTAGGGGTTCGCAAATTTGGCCAAAAAAATTTTACAATATATAAAATATCGCATTTATTAAAAAAATTTTAATTTTCTTACTTGGTTAGGTAAATCAAAATTCTTAGTTAAAAGCTAACGTTGCAGTAATCTCCACATTCGCTCCCTTAAGTCTTTAGCAATAAGCAAATTTCAAGAGTGAGATCTCTCCCTTAAAGGCCGTGGATGGTCTTAATTAAGCAATTATGTTAATAAATTATTACTATTATTACCCAATTTCGCTTAAAAAGGCGTTTATCACTGAGTTTTCGTCGAAAAGTAGTAAAAAAATAATTTTGCATTTATTCGCTCATATTGCCAAATTTCCCATTCACTCGCATCTATTTCGTAAATACGAAAATTACGTATCCCGAGTCATAGTTCATCCTTTGGTCACACATGGGGTCCAGGGTAACACCATGATTTCTATGTTAGTTACAGGAGGATAAAATATGTATTTTGTTTATTTCTGTGCATGTCTTTATATATTTATTGCTCAACTTGCAACAGAGAAATGAGATGATTGAAAAGCACTCATTTTCAGTTCATTTTTAACCCTCAAACCGGCCCATGAATTTGTTGCCACTATCAGGACTATCGGTCAAATTGACCCCCAAGCCTAAAAAGCTGTTATTTTTGCGTTATTACGATGGAACTGCATGTTGATATTGTGCACAGGGTTGTTTGATTTATATTAGTGATGAATAATGAGGAAAAAAATCATCTAAACTTATTTATTCAATTTATTTAATTTATTTTGATCTGGTATCTACATTATCAAATCGTAGGGCTCTTAAAAGAATTGCACAATGTTTCTCAGACATAATTGCTCGAAAAATTAGCCTGCCAGTGATTGAGGTAGAGAAGAGTGATTTCAAGGCTTCACAGGATACTTTAAAAATTACACAGGATATTTTAAAAGAACACCCGTTATTGCTCAGTGGCAATAACATACCTACCGGTCATTTTGACCGCCATACTTTTACAAAATTGTAACATACTGGCAAATGGCGGGAATTTGTGAAACCCTGATGTGCTCTCCCTGATGTCCAGGAACTGACTGAGGATGTCAAAGCCAGCCAAACGTTCACGCCTCTCCCCACTCCTGCCCTAACCCTTAGTTCCACCGCTGCCGGGCATAATGACCGGCGGGTCGGTTTGAGGATTAAAAATCGTCTGTAGTGGCTACCCTTATGTGCAATCTTATTAGCAAACTTTTCCAGTTACAAAACGTCAAGCGATGATAAAATTCTTAAAGGTGAAACTATGCTAAATTGTTTTTCATGAGAAACGTAGTCTTGTGATTTACACTTTCAATAAAGGTACTCTGAAAAGGCTGATTTTATTGCTGAAAATCCCTTGTAAAAATCGAAGTACACAAAGGGTGTTTAAATAAATGATTTAAATAAATTAAATTACTGAAATAAATAGCTGAAATATAAAAATCTCTTTTCACGTAAAGTACGTATGTTGTGATGATAATTAATAGTTTTGGAAGTGATTAAAGTTAATATTAATATCGGGTATTCAGATAAATAAATTAGTAAAGTAAGTAAATTTTAGTAACGATTGTGCTTTGTTTTAATCAATTTTTTAAGCCTCTGCTAAATATATGTAAGGGTTATACTTGTGGTGATCAGATATTAATTGATTTTATTAATGTCATCGCATTTAGAGAAGTGTGCGCAAGTTTCTCTAAATATTTTGACATTGAGAAGAATTAAGTTTGAAATAGATCATCACAGGTTATACCTTATTGTTAATATTGATAAATTAATAAGCCTTATTTTGAAATAATTGTGAGGTGTCTGGTACGCTGGTATATTGTTTTTTATTAGTTTTTTTTGGTGGCTGTATGTATTCAACATAGTTAATTATTAATTTTAGAGTGTTTTATTTTTGTTTTTTCAATTAATAGTAAATTTTGTATTATGAACCCAAACCCTTGTGTAAGCTGGGCTGGTAGGCAATGTAACGAGATCTCCTCCATTTTCACAGTATTTTCACAGCACATACCCAGGACTACACCGGATAAAGGGATTAACAGAAGTATCCATTTCAAGAAACAACCCCTTTTTTGCAGCTGGCCAAGAGATAAGCGAAACCACCGTTTTGATGAGGGGTAGGCGCATGGATACGCCTGAGATCGCCAAACGCCGAGTTAGTTCCAGAGTTTAAAATAGAAGAAAATAAATCCTGAATTGATGCAAAATCAAAGCTGAAAATAAAATACTATACTACCTATCAAATTATAATTCAAGCCCCTCAAATTCTGTTGGTCCGAATTTCCCTGTTAAAATCAAGGAGCGAAGACGCACTCATTTTTCACCCAAGAGTAGCCATACAAAGGGGTGAGAAGGTCGTCGAATGGGGATTTGGAGACAGAGAGGGGGAGAGGCGAGCGAAGAGGCTGGGAGCTGACCCCAGTGCCTTGATAAAAGGATGATGGCCGTACGGAAAGGTCCGACGACGTTCATCTCTTGGCGTCGTGCACGTTTTAGAAAATGGCGTTAAGGCTCCCCTCATGACTTCCTTAAATAATAGTGTTTTTTTTTTTGTGCTGCAGCATTTTAATTGGTAATATGATTTTAATTTCCTTTTTTTTTGTTTACTGAATTTTCCTATAGTTTTTTCTTTTGTTTTTTTCCCATCACTTTTTCATTTAGAAGTTTTTTTTTGATTCGCCAGTCACTTCACTTATTTGCATTGTTTTATTGATAATTATTTGTATTATGGAGAGTAGAACTCATTTAAACGAAATTGTATTTATTCAATTGAATTTGGTTGTCAGAATAATGTTAAGAAGATCTGGAGTTAATGAGTTTGTTTGTTATAATGTCAGGGAAATTCTTAAATAAATTGTTATGTTAGGTTGTAAAGTGGTGTCATGTCGGTCCTTGCCTTTTTAGTAAATTTTCTGATTTTCAGCTTTAGGTTTTATTTTTATTTCAGCAGAATTGAAGCTTTTTCTTTTAGGTGAAATAATTTTATTTTCTAGGTGTTCTCCAAGGTTAAGTAAATTTATTAGATTTAATTTCATTTTTCTTTTGGCTCATTATTCACCACAGTGAAGCATTCAGTTCGAACCAGTGTTAATTATAATTATTAATTGTTTATGGGTTATTGCATTTAAAAATAACACAACGCAACTTACCATCTATCTTAAATGTACTAACCACTAACGGCCAAATGGCAAATATTGTTGTATTTAAATTTAACTGAAACCCCACTTTAATTAGTAGGATTCATTCCTACCTTCATTAATTAATTTATTAATTAGCAATATAATATTAATAAGTTTAAAATTAAAATAAACCCCCTACACAAGCATCATCGTTGCCACACGTAAAGAATTTCCTGAAATAGTATTATTTGGCTGATGACGGAAGTTCCGTACCATTCCAATATGTATGAGGAAATAAATCATTAATTCATTAAATTTTAGACTAAATATCCTTCAAAATAAAAATGCATCAAAATGAAGGCATGATCTCTGTACAAAAGTTATTTGGCTACAGTGGAATTAATGGTTTCGGCACGCTTCTGTGACATGGATACTTAAATTAACTTGTTACACTGTCTTAACAGTCTTAGTGTCTATAACGATGCCTGAGCTGAGGGAAGACTACCTGGTTAGTACAAATAAAAGTTCTGTACTGTAGAATCGAAGACACGTCCAAGGAGAGTTCAGCACATGTGAAAGTACTATTAAATTGTTCTGAACAAGAGTACTTTTAAAAAGGAAGGTAGTGAGTACGAATTCAGGAACAGTTCTTGGGACTAAGAAAGTTCTCATTCACTATTTGGCACAATGGAAGGTACGCTATAGTTCTGCGACGCTGAAAAGCTGGAGATCGGAAGTAAGAACATGTAGTGAACTTGAAGACACCATTCGGTAAGCGAATGCATACAGACCGGATCGTCGAAGCGTAGTGGTGTAGTTTTACCGCAAATACCCAGATTCTCCACTGTCAACTTTCTAGTAGTAGTACTTAAATAAACTAGAATTGGTTACGAAAAAAAAAAACTTATTTATTATAGCAACGATCATTGACTAAATCTCTTGAATACAAAACACAAGGGCTATAATAAGCTATATACATGGGCGATGAAAAGTTCCAGTTAACATGAGCTCAAAACATGATGACCACTGAGGTCAATGCTAACAGTAGTAATGAAAAATGAGAGCTAAAATATCAAGAAGATTAGATCCCCCTCACAGTCGACAAGCCGAACTGAAAGGGGTGCTTAAGCACAAAAAAAAAGGAAGCAGCTAGCTATCAAAAAAAATGTAGCTCTATATAAATCTGACTGAGTAATCTCTTTTCATTCTGGACAAAACGCAACACAGGCTAGAGTTGTATTAACTTAATTTTAAACTAAAGTATCGCCAAATACGAGGAAAGCCTACCGGTGTGCGCAACCCAGTGTGCCGCGGCGAGTAATACCGGAGCCCATCGGTAAAAGCTGAAGAAAACAAACGTTCGTAACTAGAAACACGGCGATTCACCGCCAAAAAAAAAGTAGCCAAGTAGGAGCGAAAAGAGTGGGACGGCCGCTGATTGGACTTAGCCAAGAGTGACGTGAAGCGGCGCCGAATATGATTGGCGAAACTCGCTCGAGCCCAAGAGGAGAACCTTTTAAGAATTTTCTCACGGGGATGCATGGGGATAGTTGGCTTCGCCAACAGATGTCGTAGATTAAAGTCTGGGAAATAGATACGGAATGTCAGCGCCATTGTACCTAACGCCAATTAAAAAGCAATTTCTACGACCCCCTAGATGGAAAACGTCCGGTCCTTTTTAACAGGTCGGCAACAAGCCATAAAACATCCAATTATCTGTACAAGCAACTTGCAGTTTCAAATAAAACGAAACTAAATATTAAATAATAAAACGAAACTTTAAATTGGGTTCTTGCTGAAAAAAAATAGCGGATGCTATCAATAGATAGTACTGGAGTAAAGACATACCATTTTAGACCTCCCGCGTAAAAAACGGGCGATACATGAATTACGCTAAAATGCTTATAACGAAAGATCCTAAGATTAATATTAACATTACAAACATTAAGGTGATTGTATCCTTTAAATTAATAATTACTCGTATTTAAAGTAGGTGCAATTAATAAGAAAACTGTAACGATAAAATCCAAGTTACAATCTCAAGTCGTCAAATCTACGCACACACAAGCAAAGCTGTTACCCGTTCAACCATAACTATAAATAAATCATAAAAAATACATTAAAATTTTGTTTTAATTTATATTCAGATTCATTCATTCAGATTCATTCATTCATTCATTTGCTTTTCAGAATATACAAATAAAATTTTAGATTTGTATATTATGAATTCTTCAAAATTTTGTTTTAATTTAAAGACTTCAGACTATACAATTACGAAATTTGATTTGACACTAGGATGCATTGAAAGCCACCGGTTTCACTGTGTAAAGAGAAAATCGTTGTACTTACCATCCAGACATATCTTTTGAGCGTATATCGTGAAAACTGGAAACTGCGATGACGTCAAAGCATCTGGTCTTTCAGTTGCGCTCGAGCTGAATAAAACGCAGAGTCCAGTCTCAAAGTTAACAGCTAGACACGACGCGTTATGTCTACAGTAGGATAAACACTCCACTAAGTGCAAGGTGCCTGGAACTAGTTCGATTGTGTCGTCCGGTGCTGTGAACACAAATCCTGTCACTAGTTCGAATGACTGTTGTGATAGGGAACATTCTGTTAAAAGAAAAGAGTATGTTAATAAATAATTCCTTATAAATATAGAAAAGTACAATATACATTAATGTCTATAAACTTATTTACAATATTGATAACATATATCTAAGTTACGTAAAGCAGTATTATAAATTTTACTGTTACACGTTGGTTGGTTTGGTATGGAGCACTACGGTCAATTTTTTGCTACACGAGGGCTAATTAGACCGGGACCTACAGTTTAAAGCAGATTCCGAACGGCTACAAACATTCATACCAACAGTGGAACTCGAACCCTCAGGATTTGAACCGAATGCCAGCGCCCTAAGCATTCGGCCATCACCTGGCTTTTACTGTTACAGGACCTTACAATTATGATGGAAAATTCAAAACACTGGAACTTTCTAATAAAAAATATCTTACTATTAACAGCTGAAGGTAAACAAATGTTAGTTTGTTAGTTAGCAGACACGGGGACGGGCTAATCTCGCGAACCGAGCATAGCAGGATATCGCGACTGGTACCGATATACGCGGACGGCAGAGACGCGTGCACTGATGCTATCCTCAACTTTCACAACTTTAAACTTTTTTAATTATTCAATTAAAACCGCCGAACTCAATAGAAGAGGAGAGCAGAAAAAGTTGACATTCCGGGTGGGCCAGCTCCTTTCCATTTCGCAAAGTTCCGTTCACCGAAGTAACGGTGGCTCAGTGGTATCGCTCCTGACGTCTAAAGTAACGGTGGCTCAGTGGTATCGCTCCTGACGTCTAATCCTAAGGTCCCGGGTTCGAAACCAGCCGCCGTCGGGTGCAAGGACATCTTTTATTTTAATTTGCTCTGCATGCGAGCTGTATGCAAATTTATCAATTATTTATATTTCAGTTCCGGTTCCTAGGTTTATGGAATAATCCTCACACTTCCGGTAGGAATGTCGGGAACGTTCCGGAGGTGTATTTTAGGTGATGTTCCCCCGCAATCTGGTCAATAAAATCTGTTCTGATCTACTCTTCGTGTCATTTCCGTATTCCCCGAAATCACCGTGACAATATTTTCATTCGGCCATGTTGCCAAAAGGAAAAATTATAGGGTTGAGAACGAGTCATTTAATAACTGAAATCCAGAAATAAATTTGAAGTACCAGAAAAAATTTTAGTTTTAGGAAAGGAGAAGTTAAAGCCTTTAGAATTTTTTTCTAATTGAATGAGCTTTTCTGTTTAAAATGCAAAATTTGATAACGGAAATTTTAAATAATTATTTTGTTTTTTTAAAAAATCTAATATTTTTAAAAGTGAATAAACAGTTTTTAATCTTTAAGATATAAAGCCATTTCATTTTAACTCAAAAAAAAAGCAACACATCGGGTTGCCACTCAGCTAGTTATTAAATATCATTTGAGGCAACGTCATTTATCTCAAGATTATTCCCATTTATAAGAACTTTACCTTGTTGAGAGAAAAAAAAATCCATACCCGTTTCGATACCCCCCCCCCCCCCCCAAGAAAAAAAAAAGCGATTTACCCATACACGATATTCAAATATAACAAGTGATGTTCTTACTGATATTTTTTATCTCAGAATACTTTTTTTGGTACGACTCAGTTTTTTCCCTTCTAATTCAATATGTTCTGCGTGTCGCCGTAGGTCATGTGTGAAAAGTATGTGCAGAAAAATTCGCAACCTTAGATGTCACCACTTCTTACAATCTTCCGATAGAAGAAATATGCAGAACTATAGCAGCAATAAAAAAGCAGAGAAGCATTTTACCTGTGCCTCACCTCTAAGTTACACTGGCCGATTTTCATCTTAATCTTATCTGAGAAAATTTTAAATACGGACTTAAAAGCAGAACTAATGCTAGGCAGGACTAACGTCTTCTCTAGATAAGTTATTTTTAAAGCAGTTTAAATTAAAAATTACTAAAGTCTTTCATGCATTTTAACCCTTCAAAGGGCGCGCCCGTGTATAAAGTGCAACATTTTCGTAACTTTGAATGGTTTGTTTTTACAAGTAAGGTTTGAATGTTTTAAGCAGTTTCTATTTATGGCTACACCCTTTCTAATGAAGGACTGGTTTTCTAACCCTTGTATTCCTTTCCATTCATTGTTGGTCGTGATTTAACTGGATTGCAATACGACAAAATTATGAGCTGATGTAGTAAATCAAATGTGCAGCTATTATACGGTATCCCGCATATCACAAAGATAGACAATCTCATTGTTTTTTAGGTTTTTGAACATAATAGGAATCGATTCGCAAGTTGCCCTTAGATGCATTTAACCGGATAGTTTTGAAATAAGGCGATTGTATCTGCATTCTTTGGCCTTTAATTATAAATATAGTAAATATTGCTTATAAGAACACCGGTTATAAAAACATATCACTTAAAAGAACGGAATTATTAGTTCCCGGCCAATTCTCATGTGTAATGATGGATACAAATTCCAGTTATAATAACATCGTTAGTAAGAACATATCGGTTTTCGTGACTTAAAATTAGTTGGTTTCTGGGAAAATATATCGCTTATATGAACATGTTAATTGTGAACGGAATTTCCAGTTTAGAAAACTGTGAAAAAAGTGGAGCATTAGCCAGCGAATTAATCGTTAGCCATGCCACGATTTCAAATATATTTAAGAATAGAGAAAAATTAAAAGAAGAATTTGAAATAATCGGACTGATATTAAAAAACTTCGAAAAAGTCCACATGCTGACATAGAAGAAGCCCTATTGAAATGGTTTAAGATTCAAAGGAGTGCCAACATTCCCCTAAGCGGACCGATTTTGCAAGCGAAAGCAAATGAATTTTCGAAGCTCTTTAAAAAATATGATTTTGTTTGTTCAACTTAGTGGATCCAGAGATTTCTTGAGAGGCATTCCATTATGTTCGAAAGAATCAGTCGAGAATTGAATTCGAGAATTGAAGACCACGACACCAGGAGTTTCTGATAACTGGCTTAAAACCGTTTGGACCACGTTAAGAGAAGGCTGCGAAGACCATGAAATTTTCAACACTGATGAAACTGGCCTGTTTTATAGGATGACCCCGGATAGGACGTTGCGTTTCAAACACGAACCTTTGAACCTTTTAACCATTTTTGAACGTCATGTTTCAGGTGTAAATAGAAATTATGTGACAATGAATTTGGTATTTCCAGCAGTTTTTAGTTATCTATGGGATATAAAAACTATCGATTATAAGAACCAGTATTTAAAGTCCCCTGGATGTTCTTATAAACGATTTGCACTGTATATCTCAATATTATTAACATTTTATATCTTGTCATAAAACTCAGAATTAATGTTTTCAATTTGAAAAGAGAAAGTTTATTACAAAAGGAACAATCAATGTTGAAAGAAACGTTGCAGTTTATACAACGCGCGCCTGCTGGTGTCCCAAAAATTGGCGCGCTCGCTGAAGGGTTAATAAAGATATCATATACATTTTAAATATAATATATTCTAATCCAGATAAGCTGAAAACTTCCTCCTAAAATCCTTTGAAATGGTAACAAATGTACTTGATTTAATACAGAAAACTCATGAATGTAAAAATATGTGAATTAAACATGCTTCATAAATGATGAATAGCATTTTGTTAAATTTTGCATTCGTTGACTTAGACAATGTTTTGATTCAGTTTTATATTCGTCCAACATTCGTCTCATTAATATGACTCTCATGTTTTTAAGCTGTTTTCACTGATTCTGACTGTATACTTCAAATGGCTTTTCATAAAATTTCTTGTGCATTTTCCCCATAAAAATTTCCGAATGTAAATTAGGACATTAAAAAATTCCATTGAGAAATCAATATTACTTTATACTTAATCGGATAACGATATTCAGCCATTATTCCAATTCGCAAATGTTATAACACATACCTAACTACTACATACCTAAAACGAAGGAAAGTATACATACTGCTTTCTAACATATATATACATATATACAATACAATAATTGCAAACTATTATAAAGTTTTTTAGCTAAATATCATTTTTCTACAGCTCGTAATTCTAAATTTTGAAAACGAGTATACAACGTAATTTATCCTTTGAATAAATTTTTCTTTAACTATTCATACGTCTGAAGTGCATTTACACTGATAAAATTAATTAGTGTATAAATAGTTACAGTTTAATTAGCTTTAAATCTGAACATACTTTTATTAAAATACCTTACGTTATTGTTTATATAAATATTGTTTTCTTAATGAGATCCTTTTATTAAATTAACCGTGCAATTATTATTCCTTTTGCAAGTTTCCATGATCAAAGCTCTCATTTACACGAGTCCCGCTCCGCCTTTAATTAATGGTAACATATTGTTTGAAAGAACAGGAAATGCGCAAAGGAAACTCTGTTACCTTTGTTACAGAATTAATTTCTGAAACTTCGTATTTGCGAGGAAAACTACACTTTTTTTCATACATTTTTCCGTTTAAAAAAAACAATGCTCGCAAACAACGGTTTGTAAACTACTGCATTTTCGAAATTTCGAAATAGCGGCCATAAGTTCCAAATTAATAAACCGATAAAGGAATCAAATCCTAGCATTTTTTAACACCTATCTATTTTTAACTGTTCTTCATAATTAAGAGTTCTTTGACCTGATGGTGATAGAGGCAATGTGTTGAATCTGAATCAAGAGTGTTTCCGTGTGTAACTAATGACAGAATGGGAAAGAAAAACGATTTCACCAACTTAAAGCATTCTTCTGCTATATTTCTTTTTTTGTCCAGTTCGTTACTCGGAGCAGCACCGTGTTTCTTATCTCCCTCTCACGCATTAGCCACGGCAGGTGATCTACCGAAACTAACGAAATGAAGCAGGCGGACAAAAGGTCTTAGTTTGTGATATTGGTTGCTAATTTAGGAAGCAGAAATCTTAATTTATAATTGTTCTTATAATACTTGATATACCGGATCAATTATTATATGAAATATCTATTTTTATTATATGTTTATATATACATTAAATATTTGATCTGCTGAAACTAATGAACTACAGAAAGATGACAAAAGGACTTAGTTTGTGATATCGATTATTAATTTAAGAAGCAGAATCCTTAACATATAATTTTTCTTAGATGGATTCTGTGTAGTATTTCTTTGATAGTCATTACATAAATAATGAAAGTCACCTGTGATTTGCACGCAGAGGGGGGAAAATAACGAAAAGAAAACAGCACTTTAACTTTTGCTTAAATGTGCCGGGTAGCCGCTACATTGGATTCAATCAGCTGAATGTCAACGTATGGAGAACATTTTTTTTTTTTTTACCCGTCAACCGTAATTTAAATATTTTTTACTGTAACGCATATTATAGAAAGAAATTCTTCACACGTGTATAATTCTCCTTTTTCAAAAGAGACATGGATAATATTTATACAAAAAGATATAAACTTGAGATGACTAATAAAGCTGAGGGAAAAAGCTTGGGAGAGCCTTGATGTTTCAAGATCTTCATTTCCGGGTTTTGCTCGTGATTTTGCTCTTGCCCTGTTTCGGTTTATAACTGGATCAGATTATATCAATGTCCAACTTTTTAGAAGAGAACTTTGGGACTCACTTAGTTTTACTTTAGGTAGCTCCTAACGACCAATGAATAGTGAATATTTAGACGAGTGCCCTGCAATAATGGTTTTGGTTTTATTGTTCAGAAATACTGGGAATCAATAAGGCTCATGACTTTTGTAAATAAAAGATATTTCAATTGATTATACTGAGTTTTTCCTCTATTCACAGAAATATACAGGATATTTATAAAAAAAAAATTTATCAATGTTTAAAATATTTGCTAATTAGCAGAAATGAGTAAGAATGGATAACACCAAATCACACCGAAATAATTATCAAAAATACCGCATCATAAATGGGAGTTCATTTCAGTACCAGAAGCTTGTTTAAAATGCGTTGAAATAAACGATAATATCCAATAGATAAACATGTTTTAGGCTGTTTGCAACGATGGCTACAAAATTTAAATATATATTGTAAATTGTTAACGTAAATGGCTGGTAATTTGGACATTGATTTTAGCGCCGGAGAAAATGACTGTTATCGACATCCAATCTTCACGTTCACAAATGAGCAAAGTTTGGATCATGTTATCTGTTTAGGTTCGTGAATTATATTGATTTCCTGAAAAGAACCATGCATTTTGTATAATATCACAAATATATTTATTTATGTTTAGTAAGCAAATGTAAAATGTTATCGTAACCAATAATCATTGAAATCTATTGCAATGAATTGCCAAATTTTATACTAACTCTTTCACAAATAAATTCTTATTATCTAAAAATGATATTCCTGTGTTCTGAGGAAGGTAATGTAATATTATGATGAGTTTTTTTCATAGTTAGGATGAAAAAATAAACAGTTTAATGATTATTTTATTTCTTTAGATTTTAGTTACAATGCTACACTATCAAAAAATATATTCAAAATAATAAATTTTATGATAATAGATGAGAACTTTTAATTTATTTAAATTGAAAGTCTTGATAAATTATTGATCTATTCATTAATTATTAAGACGTTCAGCATTTAAAAATTTTAAATATTAGAGTAAGTTAGGCTATTTCTCTTATTTTTAGCATCTATAACTGTGGATGGCCATGACTTTTCCTGCATAAAATACTTATGTACATAAAATTTAAATCAAAAATATTTTTATTAAATTACTTTTTAGAAGATTTGACATTTTGATTAGCAATATGACATAATTTATAAACGAGAGAATATAGCAATTTACTCTATATTTTTGCTGCTTTAAAGTCGCTGTAAAATATTGATGAAAAAGAAATCCAAACATCTAGAAGTTTGCTGAATACACAGATAACTGTCAATATGAAAAAAGTTCTGCAAATATCTCAGAGATATTTTTTCAGCTTTCATATACCCTGAAATCAGCAAACTTCAGATAGTATCTCTCGCAAGCAATACATTTTTTTAAAAATCTAAGTCTCTGAATTATTGATTTTGAATAAAACCATATCTTATTAATACATTTCCTTTGAACATATTTCAGTTTTTATGCCTTTAACATTGCAAATGTGGGAAGCGGATTTAAAACTCCCAGCGGCTTTTCTATGTCATACTTGTTATTACTTTGCATGATAATTAATGCATTTGTAAATTTTGCTTCAAGGACGAGGGTTGTTAAAAATTGAGAATATTATATATATTTATATGTATTAAACAGTTCTAAATGCCCAATATTTTAAAACTAACCTCTAAAGCAATGGTTCCCAACCGGTGGTCCCCAAGAACCACGGCAGTGGTCCGGCACCACATTCAAAATGTTGCCATATAAATGGGGATTTTGAAAGAAATGTTCATTGAACTAGATGGGTTGAATATATCCGATGAGTAGCAGGTGTTGAATTAAAATTTCTTAAAAGTTTAACATAATTATTTTATTATTAGAATATACTTAGGAGGTGAGTACGTTAATCCCGTATCCCTATTCCCTTAGGGATATAATATACCCCGCATATCCCAAGGAAAGTCGGTGAGGGGTGGTGGAGGTCCGCACATGGTTAAATTTCTGGCTTACACATGGTTAAATTTCTGGCTTACATGGTTAAATTTCTGGCTCCCGTAGAAATCTGGTCCACAGATTTCTACGGGATGGGAACCACTGCTCTAAAGTAATAACAATTAAGCTCATATTCAGTTTCGTATACAAATGAAAAAGATATTTAGATATTTTGTATGTTATGTTAGTCGGGATACATCATACAAAGGAGTTTTATAATAATTTTATG
This sequence comes from Dolomedes plantarius, assembly GCA_907164885.2. Classification (NCBI taxonomy): domain Eukaryota; kingdom Metazoa; phylum Arthropoda; class Arachnida; order Araneae; family Dolomedidae; genus Dolomedes; species Dolomedes plantarius. Next base: position 57,204,277 of record OU015492.1, read on the forward strand.
TATGTGTTGCTAATAAGTAATAATGAAAAATACAGCTTTTTTCACTTATTTTTTTGTTTGTTGCATATATCATTACAAAGTGCTTTAAACAGCTGAAATACATGCTTATTATACAGTAAATATTTTGTCAATCTGCCTTAGCTATTATGTAACAGTCTGTTCTACTAAACAGTCCATTGATATACGTAATGCTGTAGAATATTAATCAGTAAAATCCAATGTATAAACGGATTAGACTTGATAGTTGTACGTATGGGAATTTAGACAACTGTAACTAGTAACGCTTAGTATTCTATGATATACATTATTCGTATTGTCTCAATTTCTAAAATAGGGATAAAAATAGGGCTAGAGGAGTTAGCTATCATGGGATTAGAATTGAAAATCTTTAGAGAATTATATATTTTATCTTGAAACTGCTTTCTTATTTCTCAACTTCTATATATAAATTTTAATTAAAGAGGAAATTTCCTAAATAGATACAGTCGTGATCTGTATCCTTTGATTCACTTTACTATATTAAATTAAGAAAAACGCCGAAAATACAGAAATGTTTGTGATGAAAGTGAGTTTTTTTTTAAACACAAAATAGATACTGTATTTTTCGGACCATAAGAAGCACCTTTTTACATATAAAAATTGACTTAAAATTGGGGTGCGTCTTAGGGTTCGAAGGTGACATTAAAATAAAATGAATGCTTTATTATATATATATATATATATATATATATATATATATATATATATATATATATATATATATATATATATATATATATATATATATATATATATATATATGAAGGCATTATATGAATAGTGGGCCAGCTCCACTTTTTAAAAGAATAAAGTTAGCCTCACTTTCATGTTCATACAGGTCATTTCTATCTTATTTTAAAACTGGTACACCTCCAGATTATTTCTGCTTCCAACATACGGCATTACAAATCAGACTTCAGCAGTCATATCTCAGCACTCATTAGACTTTAAGGCTCTGCATCTCAAAATGAACAAACATGGAGTTGACGCACTATTCAAATTAGGGCTTCATATATATATATATATATATATATATATATATATATATATATATATATATATATATATATATATATATATATATATATATAATATTTATTATACATATTTTTTAATCTTAAGTAAGAAAAAAAAATCTTTACATAAGAAACGAAATACAAAATATTCTTTTCTGACTATCCTCCCATAAAATTAAGGTGCGTCTTAAGATTCGAATAATAGGGTAGTTATGACAAATAAGAAACTTTATATTGTCTACATACTAAGTAATAATAAATAAAAACTACTGATGTATGATAATATGATGCTATGTGTAGACTAAAGTATGTTTATAACGTTAGAGGAATAATTTAAAAAAATCAAATCTAGCATGGGTAAAGGGGTTAAATGAAAATGAAGGCGAAAGATATATTCTTAAATGAAAGTGCTCTATTTCGGTTAGTTAACTCTAACACGTTCCGTATAATTAACTCAAAATAGTACCGTAATTTAGATAACTATATAAACTATTCTGAGGATAGTTAGGTATCAGATGTATGGCATGTGAGATATAATCTTATATCATAATCTTCCGTAACATTTTTCATGATTTTGCGAAGTTAATTTAAGTCGTCAGCTAAAATATTACCATATTTGAAGGTCATATATTATTTTTATTTATCTATTTCATACATAAATTATAAAAATATAACAAATAAAAAATACAGACATTACATATGATCACCAACGTCTGCATATAAAATTGCTAATTAGGTGTTTCTAGGAAGTACATTGTATCCGAAGAAGCGTAAAATAAGCTGCAAAATACCGGAAAATTTGGAAAACCAGTTATTTCACGGTAAAATTTTAAATAAGAGATTACAATGGAGATTACCGAGTAATTGTCAAAATATAGTATTACATGATCTGAAGATAGCCCAAAAGCATGGAATTCATAAGTTTGTCGAGTTTCACGGAATACAATGGAACAATAACGACAAAGAGGAGCTAGGACAATAATACCCTACCACAAGAGAGATACCTACTTAAAAAGTAGTTGAAGTCTTCTGAAAAAATAATGAAAGTAGAAAATTCTGTTGATTTTAATTATCTCCTTGAATGTCCCTCTATATTCCCCACGGATGTAAATAACAAAAGACAAATATATAATAAAGTAAGAACTATGGCAAATGATTGTATGTATGCCGAATAATATTTTCCGTATTTGCAGGCTATCTTTCCCTTATTTCCCCCCAAAATGCAGTGTTTTGCAATATGTTGTGGTATAAAACATTGGAAAACAATATTTGTCGGAGTCATCCAATGTCTGTCCTTTCTGTGACTAGAAACGTTCCGATGACTTTTCAGTCATCAGCACGTCTTTAGTCATTCATTTCTTAGACTGCAATTGGTTCCCCATTTAGTTTCCTTGGTCATTTAGAACACTGAAATAAGGAAAAAATATATTATTATTATTCAAAACTGAATATACTGCTCATGTCTTCTATAAAGAATAAGATTCATTATTTTCCATAACACTTTAGGGATCAATTTTATTTGAAGAAATTCTCCACATGGATCTGAATCAATTTTTTTTACATGTCTTAACACTTTCCGTTCAAATCACTTGATGACTTAGAAAAGTCCTTTAGAACTTTAACGTGAAAAAAAAATACATAACGAGTCTGACTCGCCAAATATACCCAAGGTTTTATCATCCATAGATAACTTATGTCGTAAGTAAAAAAATGTAAATGAAAAAGTCACATAAATCATTCCTCGCACCGTACATATTTCATACTTGAATTTAGTACTAGTAAGTAATTGGAATATGATTATAAATACAAGTATATTATTTTCCATAGAGTGGAAAAGAGAAAAGGAAATATACTTTTAGTGAATCAGCTTAGAATATTAAAAAATATGGCAATATTTAACGAAAAAGCAAAATTTTACTACTATCACGATTATTGCCTCTTCCTCTAATGTGACCATTTTTTTACCATCTCAAACTCATCATTTAATATGTGCTTACTCTTTCGATCGTTCGTGGCTTAAATGCTCAAAATGTATCGAAATTTACTGCATTTAATTGCATTATGTTCTTGGAAAATCCTTTTATAACAGCTAATAAAAACTTTCTATGATATAAATGCTCAAACATGACTATTTGAGCAACAAACATCGAAACTGGATTGAAAAAGCCATATCTAGTTTTTTTTATGACAAGCAATTTAACACATTAACAATCAGAGCATTAATAATAGCTGTAAAATCTGATTACTCGGCTGATTCCTTTCTGCGTATCCACAGCTAAACGACGCATTGTTACGTTTATGACTCGCCACCCATTTCCCCTCGTAAAGGGTAAGCTTCTCTTTGACTAATAAAAATAACCTTTAGCAGCTTACAAAAATAAGGCTGAAGGACACGTAATGTATATAATTTTAAAAATCCAATGAACTCTCCTTAAGCAAATATCGACCATTAGGCACGTCTCGTAACACAAAGAGCGGATTAGGATCACGTTGAAAAAAATGAGAACATAGAAAAAAATGGGAGAAGGGAGAAAAAATCTCCAGTTGCTTCATTAGTTGTCGTGTTTTTGTGATATATGGGGTGTTAAAGAAAAAGTGACATCAGCTTGTAATTTTTGTGGTAAATGCATATCGATTGTAGATGCATCTACCATATGGAATGAAAGTCGTAATTCAAGTACACCATCTAGGGAGGAAAAAAAACTTAAAGATTATTATTACGGAGGAAAAAATTTATAATTTTTAGAAAAATATTTTTATCGATTTATTGGAATTGCTTAAGTTACAAATTGGGCATACTTAAACAGTTACAATAGGTGGTATGAGATTTTGAATCTCATAAAAGGAATTAATTATTTATGCCATATACAGTAATACCTATTGTGGATTATAGTGCAAATTGATTTTCGCGTATTTGTAAACAATGCTTGTGGATATTCATTATATTAATGCCTGTAATTAATGTAGTTTTTATCACCTTAGAAAATTCTGAGTAAATGATTATTTTCTCTTTTGAATCTTTATCATAAAATTATATTAAATTGCGTCATTATGGTATTTATATGGCATTAAGTCCGTTTTTGAGTATTTTTGTTTAAGGAAACTATGTAACTTATTAACTACACCTATCAAAGAGATCTTTATTAAGATATTAATAAACGTTTTTTTAATCATACAAGCTAGGGTATAATAATGTGTAGATTTTATTAAAGCTCATATTTGGAAATTTTTAAGTGCTAATAAAAAATGATTTATGTATATTGTAACAACATATGATAGGGCCGATATTTAAACTTTGGTCTTCTTACCTCAAATTAAAAGTTGTACCAACTTAGCTATACCGGAAATATGGCAAATAAACATTTTTTTTCAAATTTCCTTCCTCAAAAATTCTTTTTCATTCTGAGGCTAATGATTTTGAAAGTTGGTATTCAAATTTCTTATTTATCTTTTGATCTAGTTATTATATTACAACGATCTGAATTTTCACTCTGCATCCCACTCTGTATCCGCATTCTAACAATCATTATGCTTTTTTCCCTTCAACAGTCGTGCAGCACTATTACTGCCGTCATCGAGGGCAGGGATTTTAACACTGGTACCTTATACTCAATTCAAGGTTGGAGTTCCTCAACTGAACCATGTGAGAAACTCTCATATGCAAATTTCAATTCTCATAAGTTACATAATAGTGAATTTATGCAGTCAATAGAAATAATATATATTAAAAAGAGGAATCCCAAAGGAAGCTAAACTAATTTGTTGATTTTGAAGAAAAATAAATATAATTTTTTTCATAAAATAAAGAGGGTAAAACAACATAGCCCCATAAAATATCCATAAAAAGGCTCATTTTTTTTATAACCAATAGTTTTTCGAATAAACATCTGCATATTTTTCTTTAAGAATATTTAACACAAATACATGTTTTTCTTAATAATTTTATTCTAACAAATTTCATTCCCAACATTTAAGTCTCTCTACGATAGTTTCAAGAAATGCAGTAAACGGTAATTATCTCCAGTGAAAATGAGGTATTCATTTCAGAACATTTCCTTATAACAAACATCTTTTCATTTGTTTCTTTATAACATCCCTTTATGACAAGTGTTTTGCTTACATGAAATGAGGGGGAGTTTTATTTTCAAAGAGATGCGAATATCTAATTTGCTTCAAACCTTAAAACACAAGTACTTTCATAATTAAATGCAGTTAACAATGCTAACACGAGATATGCCAAGAACATGTGAAACAAAATTATGAGATTATTCAAGAGTCTAATTATACTATCGAAGAAATCTACGAGACATCACTTTCGCTAATGTATTCAAGATTCTTTAATGATGTTCCCGAATAACATGTCCAAAAATAACTGACATTTAGTTAACAGTGTAAATATGACAAACCCTAAGGAAGTATACATTAGAATGTATACTTAAAAAGACGAATGTTATTCCGCTACTCTTTACCTACATGTATTGTCCCAATGTTGTGTTTGTTTTCGCCGTTAATGAGTAATAAATCATAATTAAGTAATATATCAAAAGATATGCAGTGAAGACACTGTATATCTTGATGCATTATTGATCACGCGTTAGTTTCCTCTCTGACATAAATTTAAATTTACTTGTCGTATGTTACATAATATATTTTCTGAATTATTTTAGTACAGACGTCAGAAATTAGCTATACAAAATATCTCTAAAAGATTCATAAATATTTTCAACGCTGGATATTTTAGATATAAAGTCGAAATTTTGAACTGTACACTTGATATTATTTATATTTTATTAAACATGTGTTAAAATACATCGTACAGAAATATTCTGCATTGTATCTGCTTTAAGACATAAATGTTAAATTTGAGGTCTTCACCTAAGTCTCTTATCTAAATAATAACTTAACAATTCTTGTAAAATATGAGTACAAGCACTAGAGAATGAGTCATCTATTTCAGAAATCCACTCTAATGTTTCGTTCCAGTGTTGAGATTTTTAAAAATATAACTCCACCGTAACAATTTCAACAGTTCCCCCGAAAGTTATATCCACTCCTCAGCTATACTTTTCACCAATTCACTACTTCCTTTGGTTATAATCGACATATCTAGAACCGCCCACTTAGCGGTTTTGCTCTAAAAAAGAAACTGATTTAAAAAAACTATGGTAATCTAATTACCAGCTGAGAAGTTGCTTAAAATCAATATGAAGCAGTCCTCCCTGATATGGAGAATATAGAAACATAAAATTTTGAATAAATTTAGACGTCCTCTATGTGGGAGAGTAAACACAGTTTCAATATTAAGCACTGTTCAGTTAAAAAGTATTTTTTAGAATATTGATAATATAAAAAGATAAAATATTTCTCTGACTGAAATCAAGATGAAGGGCTAGAATGATCTGTATTCTAGGACATGCAGTTATTGGATAACATTAAAAGTGTTATTTTTTTTCTTCTATACCCAGGAATGCAATCAACTATTTATAAAAAGACACACCATACTTCTGGCAAAATTCAATGATAAA